>JAVQJL010007261.1:0-26407 GCA_036024295.1 Nannoperca obscura
GTGTGTGTGTGTGTGTGTGTGTGTGTGTGTGTGTGTGTGTGTGTGTGTGTGTGTGTGTGTGTGTGTGTGTGTGTGTGTGTGTGTGTGTAGTGTAGTGTGGTTGGAAAAAAAAGAATCAAAGCAAAAACAGACCTGTGATATTGTCATCATGTGGAAAAATGTTTCCATTGCCTTTGATGCACTGATAGGTTTGAATATGTGATTAAGAAGTATGCATCCAAAGGAGTGTGTGTGTGTTTGTGTGGGCATATGTGTACATTTCAAAGTGGATTTTTAGTAAATGTATTTGCATTTATTGGCTGGCTGAAAGGATGATGACTGTAATCAAGCGGGTGCCTTTCCATCACACCAAGCTCAAATGCAGCGATGACATTTCCAAAGGTGCATGCTAGATGGAATATTAAAACGCTGTGTCACGCCAACTCTTTTAATGGCTTGTCTTTGTGCCTTAAAAGCCGCTTGACATTTCCCATCAGGGTCCCCGGCTGTTTTGTTTGGCTTTTTGAAGTTTTGCTAAAGTTTAATCCATTGCTTTGGATTTTAACATGTGTTATGTATATTTGTTTCTTTCAATTCTCCATTTTGTCAAATGGTTATGCGGCAAATTAAGCTCTCACTGAGCGAGACAGGTGCACATTATCTTTCCTCTGAAGGCGAGAGAGACCGTATAATGAATTAGAAGAATAGAATATACTTTGATTGGCTTATGGGATGACAAAAGAGGTGTGCAACAGTGTTGATTAAAGTTAGAAAGAGCAAGGATTGGAAATAAAAAGAGAGAGTGTGTGTGTGTGTACAATAGGTAGGTCAGCATCTCTCCATTATTCTATCAGCCTGCTGACTGAAATGGAGCAGGACGGCCCCTCAAAATACTGTCTGCATACACGCACGCACGCACGCACGCACGCACGCACGCACGCACGCACGCACACACACACACACACACACACACAAACACACACAAACACACACACACAACCTTATACCTGCTGACCTGATAAGATCAGGTGTAGCAGCATACCTTCCTGCAAATAGAAAAAAGAAAATCCCTTGGGTTTTTCGGGTTAGTGAGTAACCGTCATGTCTTGTCACACTATGCTGCCTTATTGCTCCTCCTCATTTTCTTTCTGTCCCTCTGCAGTAGCTGTTATCCTCCCTCCCTCCCTCCCTCAATCTTTCCTTGTCCTGGAGCTCTTTTGCTTGCTGAGGCTCATCTAAGCACCGGAGACGTGCCTGGAATCGATTGTCTGATTAATACAGGAGACAAACACAATTAAAAATTGATTTGTGGCTCATTATTGACCAGTGTGAATAATTAACCGAGGTCTCACAGCCATACAGTGTGTGTATGTGTGTGTGTGTGTGTGTTTGGGATTTTGCTGCATATTTAGATATTGTTGAGACCATACGCTGCCTTAGAGCAAGTGGTGTCCCATTTGCTCCAAAGCAGCGCACACACACACACACACACACACACACAGACACACACATCAGCTGCTGTAAATCTCAGGAAGAACGTAATCCAGTGTTAAATTAACTGTGCTGGGAAGTACCCACGGTGTAACACAGGTAGGGTCTTAAATTTTTTACTGTTAATGAGTGTTGATTTTTCTGTGACATTCTATTAGCTGCTCAAAATGTTGTTGTTTGTTCGCCCTTAAAGCTGATGTGGCTCCGGGGCAAGGGTTCCCTGTAATCTAAGTGTTAATGTCAAGTGTTAGTTTCACACTGTGCTCATTATCAGAGTTAATTTAATGTTGAAGTGCTTGATTTCTGAGATGTGATTCTGAAGATAATGCCGGTGTGTATTGAAGGGGGAAGTTTGAATTGTGTTGTCCATTAACTCACACACACGATACTGTATCTCTCAGACCTCAGTGGCCCCATTTAGAGACATCAGGGAGGGATGGGTTTTGACACTGGAAAACAAAAACTGACAAAGTGCCAAATCGAGGCACTTTACACAACAGCGTGCATTTTACACAACACTTTGCTGGTTCAATTTCAGACAAATTTGGAGAGATGATAAATTTACAAACAGATACCAAATAAATATGGTACTGTTATTAAAATATATTTGTTTTAAACTGTTTAAAACTTGGAAAATCACTTAATCCTTCTCTTAAAGAATCTCGGACAGGATGAACTGTAGTCACGATGCATCTTGTTACAGTTTAGCCCAAACATTGTCAGCATCATTTGTAATTTGATTTAACTGTAATTTAATTATACTGTCGTGTTGGTGTGAAGGTGTATGAATGAACATAACCATTGTAGTTTTATTTGTACATTCAGTAATCATTAGCCCAAGTATGGATTATTTAGGAGAACTGAAACTTTCTGGTTAGACAAAGATTGTGGTCTTGGTTTTAGGCCCTGCACTCACTCACACACACACACACACACACACACACAGTTGTGTTCAGCTTCTTGCTGCTTTGACTTCTGCTCAGGTTTAAAGTGGGCACAGCTTTGTTGAGAATTACATAAAAAAATACAAGGAGGTAATTTTGGTGTAGTTGACCTACCCTAACAGATGCAACAAAGCTCACAGATATCAGAAGCCAAGTGTGTTTTTTATCATTAATTCAACCCCATGCATAACGTCAGTCAGAACATGCTTCAGTGTCTTCCTCTCCACAGCTGCATTTTTCTCATGTGCCAGCTATCATGTGCAACTTGTACTTAACTTGAGTATTTCCAGTTTATTTAGCTACAGTATAATAACTATTAACTAGCACAAGTAGCCTGCTAATCTTAACAAGTACCTTTAATACTTCAGTAATCTTTAATTGCAGGAGGAGAACAAGCCATGAAATGTTTTAACTGGGCACATTTCTCAAATTGGCGTGGAGCTTTTGTCACAGGCTCAAGGCTGGACATAAAAGGGGAGAATGTGCCAGAGCTGTAACTAAAAATGTGTTTATTTTACATACTAAAAAGGAAATTAAGTTAAAGACAAACAAAACACAACAAAACCAACAGGGTGGAAGCCATGGTGCAGTTTATATATGTTACAGCCCGACTCCACCCACCATGCTCCTAGAGAGGGAGAGACCTGCTCACAAGGTCACACTGTCTATATGGACCTTTCTTAAACAATACTGTCTTTTACAAGCAGTCCTGTATTTTTCTGTCAATGCATCCATACACTGAAGCATTAATAGTAAAAGTACTTGTTAGGGGTAAAGTACAAGCTGCACAAGAAGCAAACAAACATCCTATATACAGACTTCGAATGATAATTTGCTAATGAAACCTGGAATTAACGGTGTTCAAGAAGTTGTAATCACCTGCCAGGACAGCTTATTGACAAGAAAAATGGTGATTAAAAAAAAACAAAGGACAAGACACACTTGGCTTGTAGGAGAGTGAGAGACCTGTTAATCAGGCACAGAGCTCTAATTAATTGACATAAAAGGTCTGGGTGTTCCATAGGTGTGCACACAGGGGAGAAGTTTACCTTGAAGGCTTTCTGTCAAAAAACCTTTCTAACATGTGGTTGACTTTTCCTTGGTTGTGAAGTGGTTGCAGAAACGACCTGCTTAAGTCACGGTTTGGGTTAAAGTTATAAGTTAAGCTTCACACAGCACACAAACAGCAGTCTTCTGAGTGAAAGTCCAGTGTTTGGGCTGCATGGACTTTGTCGCTCTTTACGCTACATCACCTCTACATCTGACAGAAAGCTTTTCTGACAGAAAGCCTTCAAGGCAAACTTCTCCCGTGTGCTAGGTGCATAGACTTTAAAGCAATACTCTGTAACTTTTTTGAAAATTGAAATCAGGAGCATTAAAAGAATTTTAATGGACTCGCAGGTTTTGCTGCTACAGCCTTACTTTGCTCGTACGACCAGCAGTTTGTAATGGTAAGAGAAAACATGACCAATCCTGTTGGATTTAACCATAGACTGTATCCTACAGTGGAAGGAAGTGGAGACACCACATTCATCTTTATGTACAGTCTTTGGTTTTAAGCTTAATGCTTTAATTTTTAAGATGTGACTAGGCGAGCTGTTCTCAAAGAAGTACACAACTTTGATATTGTTGTCTTATGTGACCCCCGTGTGGTGTCTTGCTTGACTAAAAAGAAAACCAGACACGTATTTGTTGTTAACAATCAAGCCAAGTCTGTTGAGAATATGGAGAGAGTTCTCTAATGTCCCCTGCTTCTCTAGCTGTGCTTTAAACAAACCAGGACTTCATCCATCGATCTCATCTCACTGTCGCTTCTGACATTTTGCACATCTAAGCTCCCACCTCCTCACAATTACCTATCATTGTGTTGTCATTGCCTCTGCCATCCTATTATGTACAAATGGAGGAGAGGGTTTGACAGTTTGTCAGGCCAGATAAGATAAGATGGCCATTTAGCAGGCGTTTGCTCTCCTATCATCTGTCTAGATTTAATTATACCGTTAGCTCTTCTCCCAGGAAAGGCTTTGAAGTCACTATGTCAGGAGAGCAGAGAGTCTAAATGTGATCTGCTTTACCGGCAAGTGTACAGTGTTGGAGCTTTAGGGAGATTTAGGAAGGATTTTCATGCACTGCAGCCTAGCGGTTTTGATCTTGAAATTAATAACCATGTGTATTCTCAGTGTTGTACATAAGTCAAAGTGCCCCATTGTAATTAGACCTTGATTTAATACGAATTCATCAAATTACAAGAGCAGCTCTGTCAGTGCCAGCTGCAGAGGATCACTGCTGCGGAGCCTGAATGCAGCATTCCCATCAGGCCAGTAGAGTCTGTAAAACAGCAGTCATAGCTGGAGGCAAAAGAGGAGCGAGTGACCCTTGTAAAATGTGACGATACAATGTAGGCAGCAGGGTCGGGGTGTGTTGTAATGAGCAGGGAGACTATACTTCATTTCCAAGGACCTGAGTTCTGGTAGACATCCATCAAGAGTCCTCGAGAAAATCACTGAATCTCGACTGATAAGAGAATTTCCTTGAGGGGATCAATATTCATTAATATGGCTGAAGCATCTTCTTCAATCAAGAAGACACGTGTTAAGTATGATTTACTAGAAGATCCCATGCATGATTTTCTGGGGATAAACACACATAACATTCTAGTCTGATAGTACCGGCACCATGATAATACAAACTGTGAGGGCTGTGAGGGAATAGATTAAATTGAATTGTCCCCCCCATTATCTGCAGAGATAAACGTTGTGTACTTTGGTTTCCCGTTGTTGCCCTTTAGCTCCTTCCTCCTCTTTTCTTGTATCTATTGTTTCATTAGACCCGATCTATTGTTGCATTTGCTCTTTTGGGCCTCGCTCTTTTTTCTTTCCCTATCAGTTGTGTGCCAGGTGGTGAGTCCGTGAAAGCTGTCTGATTTATAGCAGCACAGAGAGCCACGCTGGACAGGAGTCTTCCACTGGGTATTCAGTAAATGTGTGCGTGTGTGTTTGTGTGTCCTTGAAGGAGAGGCAGAGAGAAAGAAAGTCTGCATATGTCAGTACATGCAAGTGGAAACGTTACTACAACTTGTATTTATGTCTAAAAACAGGGATGTTGTTCTTGTTACCATCTCAATTAGTTATTTTAATCTGTTGCCATGGCCACATGCTTGCAGAAACAGATTACGTGTTTAGTTATAATGGAGGGTGCCATTCAAAGTTTAATCAAATAAGAACTAACATGTAATAAATTACAATGAAACCCACGTAGCCTAAACCACAGTATAGGGTAAGATTACTTTCTTCTGTTTGTTTTCGGTGAGTGCACTACCTCTCTGAGTGACAAGCTAACGTGATACCGTAACACGACAAGCTAGCACGACAAGCCAACATGACAGTTGATCCCTGAGTACAAGGCACAGTTTGTGGCAGTCATACTGTGAATTATGAATTTGAACAGATCACTGCAGATTTCATTTTTGATTTTAGAAAGTGACAGTCCTAATGAGTAACTCTGCAGGACTCAAACCCAGTTCTTTTGAATCACCTTTTTCAGACTAAACCTTACAGAAAAGTAAAAGTGAGAGAGAAGGAGCGGCGAATGGAAGCTGAAATACCTCTCAGTCAATCAGACTGATATTCCTCCTTGTGTCTCCAGTCCCCACATGAGGCTCTGCTTTTAACATCCACATGCATGTGTGTGTCTCTGTCTGTGAGTTACTTAACACTTCTATTTTGTCCTATTGTTTGAATCTGTCTTGTGTACAGTCTGTTTGTGCAAGTACTTGAATGTTAAATGTATACAAATTTGCCTTTGTATTTCTTTCAATATGTATCAACATCAGGTGACATTTGTGTGTGTGTGTTAAAGGTTTTCAGAAGTTGATTTGGAGATTTGCAGCTCTCTATCTGCCACTCCTCTGTCCTCTCTTCAACCGTTTCAGTCCAAATATTTAATCTTTGTCTATCCTTACATATTACTATACATCATATTATTTTCTGGGTTTACAGATACTCGAGCCCCTCTGTTCACTAATTGGGATACAGTTGCCTGTCTACCTGCCTGCCTGTCTTCACTGTCTGCCTGCCCGCCTGTCAGACGATCTGCCTACCCTCTCATTCTCTCTCGGTTTCCAACATTTTCTCACAGTGATATAAAGGAACCAAAAGGTGCTATGTTGCTAAGGTAACCAGTCTTCCTATCTTTCCAGGATCCATCACAAGTGTGTTCAACAAGCCAGTTTGAGGTTGAAATCCATTTGAATTTGGAAAAATGAGTCACGCTCAAAGTAAACGATAGTGGAGGAATTTTAAATATGAATGCCTGCAGCAAACCTAGTAGTGATGGGTGAAATTCTCACACATGTATAAAAATGTATCTTCCTCACCACATGTGCATATGCGATCAAGTGATAAATAAAAGTCCTGCACTATGTTAGCCATACTTTGGTCTTATTCTTGATCAGACCTGCAGTACAATCCTGTAATCCTGTACTATATTGTAAACCCAAATTCTCAATTAATATAAATATAAAAAAACATTTTCTCACTTACTTCTAGTGGTATGTAGCTATGCAGATAGTTTGGGTTTCGAGATATCCCCAGGTGAGGTTTTCACAATATGGGGGAGATACAAAACATACAATTAAAATAGAATAGTCTAGGTTTGGAAAATATGCTTATTCACATTCTTTCGGAGAGAGGTAGATGCAAAAATTGTTACAACTCATGAGTTTGGAGCTGGGGCCAGGAGACGGTTAGCCTAGCTTAGCATAAAGACTGGAAGCAGGGGAAAACTGCTAGCCTGGCAGTCTCACTAGTTTAACACCTTTCCTATCCTACCTAATCTAAAAACAATCTATCAGCGCCTCGAAATCTAACCAATAACAAAACACTGATGTAAATATAACAATGTATTGATGGTAACTAAATGGTGAATTCCCCGTGAAAATAAATTATTAACGGAATCAGAATCTGCTTCTTAATTCATTGCTTCTGTGGTTAATAGATTGTGTTCGACTTTTACCGCAGCAGATTCATAGAGGAATAAAGACGAGAGAAAAGAGAAAGGGAGAACAAAAGACCCATCATCAGTGACTTGAGAAAGTTGCTTGGTAATACGGTGGTCTGCAAATAAAATGGTCCTGTCATATGTGTTGTATTACATAAGGCTTTATCAACATTTGTAGGTTTTTTAAAAAAGATACAAAGGGTTGCAGAGTCCATCCCATTCATCATGTAAGAGCACAGAACAGGCAGACACACACTCACGCACAGAGACACACTAGAGGAAAGTCAGGCGACGGTCAGGAGTTAATCAACCTGTTAATTGTGCCTCGTGACAGGTTGATGTTTTTGTTTTTATCTCTCTCTCCTTCCTTCATCCTTTCTTCCTGGAAGATCCTGCTGTGGTAAAAATCGGACCCAATCAGTCTTTCGCAGAAGCAATTAACTGCAATTGGCTGAAGGTGGATGGGAATTGTGCTTCATCGCAGTGTGTGTGTGTGTGCATCTGTGTGTGAACTCTAGTGGTTTTCTGTGACTCATTGTTTTCTATAACATTCATTCAAAAAGCTTTGTGTGAGCTCAGGTTTTTGTTGCTAAAGAGACTCTTAGGTCACAAAGTCTCAGAACTGAAGCTGCTGTAAGTGGATTATTATTATGAACAGTTTCCTTGAGCGTATTGTAAAGTGTTAATTCATTTTTTGGGCTGAGAATGTAACTTTAGCCAAAAGTTATTTTGGCAGCTTCTGTTAATGTAAAAAATATTGTAAATCTCAGATAATATTTGATTTGCCAGAATATACCAAAGGGGGAAAAAAAGAACACTAAAATATTATTTTAGGGTAAAGGTCGAACCCATGGAGATGAAAAGCATGAACATTTTCCCTGCAGGATGATAAATTATCTCTGAGGGTTTACATTTTCTGGTAATTGCCTTCCAGCATGATCTCTGGACCACAACTCCAGGGGAAACCCATATCGGTTGTGTGCTTGTCAGCTGTTGGTGTAATTATTTAGCGAAACAAATTAATTACTCTTAAAGTAATGAAGGTTGAGAGCTGCTGTGGGCCTCACTGGGATAAAAGAAAATGTAGAAAACAAAGTTAGATTAAATTAGTTTTCCTTCCATTTTCTTGACATCTGACTAAATTTCAATTTAAACGGTTATTGTTAAAGGTGTATTTAAAGACCAGCTGGTTCTTAAAACGTGAAGCACACATACACGCAAATACCAACTGCTGATGTTAGATAAGCAATGAGTGGGAGTGTTGGATGTGAATATGGGTTGGCAGGAGCAACTTGTTGTGGCCTGTATGCCGTGTTCATGTTTTCACACTGATTGCTGCGTGGTTTCTTTAGTTCCACTGTTCCACTCTTTGGTTGTAGTGAGACTCTCAAAGAACTCAGAAAGCATATGTTACACTCCGTTACATGTTGTTGTGTGTTATCATATTGCCTGTGCATGGAGTTGACCTCCGGTTGTAGATAACGAAAGAGGATAAATTTTTTTGGTGATAGCTCCATATAATATGTTACAGAAAAACAATTTGGAAAATAGCCAGTTACTATTTTAGACTGTTGAAACGCACTTCTGGGAAGTGGATGGGATTTTTCTTTTTTTTTTGCTGAATCATGGCTTTTTCACAAAAATGCCATAGTGCGTGTGCATGATTGTGTATGTGTTTTACTGATCTACTTTATTGTTGCAATCTGCTGTGTGTGTGTGTGTGTGTGTGCGTGTGTGCGTGTGTGCGTGCGTGCGTGCGTGCGTGCGTGCATCCTTTGCCCTTCATTGGGAATTCAGAGCTGCTCTATTTTTGTGCCTCACATTTCTCATCAATATTTTACCCCCTCTCCTCCTCTTCTCTCTCTCCCTCTCTCTTTCTTGGGCACCAGAATGAGGTTTTATCTATGCTCCACCACACACTCAAGCACTGGCTTCGCTGGCCAGAGTCCCTTTGGGACGGTGAGTTGCGTCTGGTGCTGTAAAGGAACTGCCACCGCCAGATGGTTGCAAACAATCCTTTGGCTATTTATTTTTTTTTTTTAACTTTAATTTACCCACACTGACAGGGTCCAACACATGCTCGCACAGTTTTCAGCTATTCACTGAGGAGTTGTCCAGTACAAGCAATCTCTTTAACTCAGGGTCATTTGGCATTTGGATCCACTGGAGCAGCAGCGGTCAAGGGCAGGTCAGTCGATGATAGCTGTTTAATATAGTTTTGTCAAATCATACCCCCTCCCCTGCTGAGTCAATTCCAGCTGCCCACATCAACACTAATGACACCGCACAGACAGGATGAGACAGAGGGAGGGATAAAAGAGCAGAGACCCCATGTAGCGCTACATAATAGCAGCATACCCCCCATACTGACGAACCAGGGCAGACAATACAAATGCAGCTGAAGCTCCCCACGTTTAACCTTTGAACGGACACACCTGCAGGTGGCACTCTTTCAGTTTATCTCTCCGTTTGGTTCCATTTCGGCGTTTTTTTCAAGGGCATGAGCGAGAGACGAGCTCTGTTTGTAACTCTTTATTTCACAGGTCTGTAGATTCCTAATCATTTCCTTTGAAGGTTCCGGAAAACTATGTAATTTGGCAGTAATTACAGGTCAAAAAGAGGCCGTTTTGAAACGATAAACAGGCAAGGATACAATTCAACATACATATGAAGAGTAACATTTCTAATAATTATTTAATGGTGGATAAATATGTACTTGGGTCTAAAAAGAGCCTTTTTTTAAGTAAATCCCTCTGGAAATCAACAGCTCATTTTACACATATATCACACTATAATATCAGTCTCAGGACTTTGTCTCTGTTTTCCCTTTAATTAGCACCAGAAATGAATCTGTAAAATAAAGCATTACCAACCAATATGTTTGGTGGTGTTGGAAATGTTGATGCAGTTGCACCTCTCCCTTCTGCTGCTAGATGGATTCAAAGCATATCTGTTGTCAAGAGCTTATCTGCTGCATACTTTTCTAACATCATTTTTGATATTGGAGCTTGAGAAGGATATCAAATCAGTAGTTAAATTAGAAAAGTCCACACTAGTCCACATAAACCCCCTTGCATACTTGTGGAGGATTTGAACAGGCCTAGGCGCTCTAGGGAACACGCCTGTTAAGTCAGCGAATGTGCAAGTGTGAGTTAAGATATTTAGATTCAATCGTAGTCCTTTCTGATTTAAAGAGTCTGTGAGTATCATGAAAGATTCTGATCTTCTGATTATTTCATGATACTCTTACAACACCCTTCAGCTGACGTGAGTGAGTTATGGATATATATATATATATATATATAGATAGATAGATAGATAGATAAATAGATAGATAAGAAATAAAAGTAAAATAAAATAAGAATAAGAATATAAAAATAAGAACAGGTGTGCAAAAATGGCAGTGAATAATATATGTGTATGACATAAACATTATGTACAGATGATAGTGCAACAGTGTGTTCACCTGTAACACAGAGATCAGCTGTTGTACAGCTGTTGTTAATAAGGATATGGATCCTGTTTGCATCTACTGATGCTGCTCCCCCAGCAGACACTCGCGACCACAGACTGGTAGAAGATCTCCAGCACCTCGCTGCATACATTGACAGAGCTGAGCTTCCTCAGAAAATAGAGTCTGCTCCTCCCCTTTTTGTACACTGCGTCGGTGACCTCCAGTCCAGTCTGTTGTTCAAGTGGACACCTAAGTACTCCACACCCATGATGTTTATGGGCTTGGTTGCAGTTTTCTTCCTCCTAAAATTATCACCATCTCCTTGGTCGTGTTGACATTTAGGAGCAGGTGATTCCTGCTGCACCACTCCACAAAGTTGTCCACCAGTTCCCTTTACTCAGACACCTGCCCATCTTTAATACACCCCACCACGGCAGAGTCATCAGAGAACTTCTGCAGGTCGCATGACTCAGACTTCTACTGGAAGTCTGAAGTGTACAGAGTAAAATTCAGAAATACTGGGACAGCCAAGTGGTCAGCAGTGTCAGTGACCAGCCACAAAGCTGGATCTCTAGTGGAGCAGAATAAGTGTTGAAGGTGCTTATTCTGGCTGAAGTATATAAAACTTTAAATGACATACATGTGTATTAAAAATCATTACCCAGAGGGATTATACAGCCATCTTTAAAGGTTGTCAGGATCATTGTAATGTTCTAAGTATAAACTTGGTTCATCATTTCAGCTACGCACACACACACACACGTCATGACTCACATCACAGTATTATTTGCTGAAATAATGAGATAATTGAATCATGATCCCAGATTCAAAAATCAATGTTTCAGTTTACTGAATTGATTTAATCCAATTAGTCAACTCACTAAATCCAAAGGTTTGGCAAAGTCTCTGCATTTAATAAGGTTTGCCACTAAATCCTTGAGTTATGAGGACGTTATAATAATTAAATAGTGTGATAAATGTCATAAATGCAGCAAGATGGCCATCAGATACATAGACTTTGGAGGGAACACCTGTGGCTAAATTGTTCTCTTATAGATGATTTCTTTTATTTCCAAAAGCATTTCTAGCAACTTTTGCTTTATTAATTGCTTTTTAGTTTAAATGTGAAAAACACACGTCATATTTTGAGTCCATTAGGTAAAGCTGTGGCAAGTGCTCTTACCCCCACATAGACAGCTAACACCTAAGGGAGAAAATTCATGCTTGCTAATTAACTAACAGGCCACTTTTGAATATTTGGCTGTGCTCCAGCCATGTGTGTGTGTGTGTGTTTATGTTTTTTTTCCTTTATGTATCAGAATAAAGGTGTGATTATAGAGGGCATTAGCCTCTCTGCCTGCCTTTATTAGGCCACACATGAAGGGCTTTATTTCATCAGAGCTGACACCCTCCCTAGGAGTCATTTCTTTTTGCAATTTTCTGCTCGGTTTCATGTTCCATTACCGGCAGATTATGCTTTTTTTTCTGTCTTGCACACACACTCATTTATGGATGAGCTCACACACAAACACATTTGCAGCACTTACACACACACACACACAGCTGCACACACATATTGTGAATGCTCATGATCCCGTGCACTATTGTTATTGGACCACTGGTTGCTGAATGGGAGAGCTTGCCTAGAGGAGAGGACAGTAGTTAAACCAGCACTGAATTGCTTTCTTTACTGAAAAAGTAAAATCTATTCCAAACCCATTACCTGTATTGATGATTTAAAGGCACTCTGTAAAAAGAAAGGTCATTTTTTTTCTCCCCATTTCATCCTAATTTCTTTCTATGTCTTTACTTATGTGTGAGTGCATTTTATGTTTGAGGCGTGTGTGAAAGGGAAATTGGTAGAAACCTCTGTAAGATATTATATTGACTCTTAAGGTGCTGATTGAATGTATTATGATTCTTTTGAAGAAGCACTCCACTGATTTGATGTTTGAAAGTCACCTTACTGGTCATGAGAGGTACCTAATAATATGTCAAAAGTCTGAGAAAGCAACACTAATGATGTCGTTTGATATCATCAGGGTGACTGCCTTTTCAACTTTTTAAAAGCTTGAGTTATAATCTGGGATGATGGAGATTGGAAGACATGGGTGTTTCCCAAAGAGGGATATTGGGGCCTAGAAGTCAGGATTTGCTGCATCAATTTCGACAGTTTGAAATGTTCTATATACATTCATAGTTCACAGAGGATGTATCCTCACAACATCCTCTTACTTTTCCTTTGGTGCCACCATGAGGTTGACATTTTGGTATTGAGTGAAATGTGTCAACTGCTATGAAATTTGATACAGACATGCATGTTGCCCTCAGGATGAAATGTAATCATGCCATTACAGTATATATGGTCAGTTTTGGTTTGTCCAATTGTCAATTTGTTTAATTTATGACCAAACACTTACAAAACTAATGACACTCCCCTCAAACGTATCTGTGTTTAGTGCCAAATTAACCAACGTTAGCATGCTAAATCGTACGACTAAGGTGGTGAACATGGTAACCAGTATACCTGCTTAACATTGACTCGTTAGCATTGTCATCATGAGCACGTTAGCATGTCGATGTTAACATTCAGCTCAAAGCACGCTATCACGAGTACAGCCTCAGAGAGTTGATAGCATGGCTGTAGGCGTTTGGTTTTTCAGTTGTCCACCACATGCACGTGTGACGGAACAGATGCACTTCTAATTTAAATCAATACAGCTCTCTACAAAGTCTGTGTAACGGCCTATATGGACGTAACCAGTGACTCAAAGCATGTTTTTTTTATATTTTCACTACAATGATTGTGTGTTGGGCTCTGAGTGCTGCCAAAACGCAGGTGACCTACACTCAGCTGTGCCTAAATGCATCCTGTACAGACACAGACTAAGCTGCTGCTGCTCTGCTAACTTGCTCCTTTCACTCCACAGGCTGTGAAGACATTGTGTTAGTCTTGTTTAAAATCTGTCTTACCCGATACCCTCAACTTTATGAGTGCAAGATTAAAAATTGCAGGAGTATTTTGCCGTAATATTGCAATTGTGACTCGTGGTTACTTTGCTAGATTATGCAGAACAGTTGTTTCTGTCAGTGATTTTCATGATCCTAAGTATGAATAAGTCTGAATACACCTAACAGGCTTGTTTTTGTACAGCTTTGGCAGGTAAAACATCAGGTTGCCTTCCTTTTGTTTTCCTCGGCGTTTAACTGGGTGGTGTTGAGCGGGATCCGCCTTGGCGCTGTTGGGTATAATCATAATACATTTTCCCATGACAATGTTTACAAACAGCTTTATTCATCAATCTCCTGTCTGTCGTCATAACTGTAAAATCCCAAATAGCTCTTGACCTTGCATTTAACCCTGGACAAGTGCTAGTTAGAGTTGAATTTCCACTTTCTCCGTGTTCCCTGTGTGTGGCAGCCCATAAACAAATGAAGTGAATGTGTTGATTCAGCCTGCACTTTCAGCATTATTTTATCCTGGTTTACTGATTTTAACTGATATAAAAATTACCAAATAAAAATATGCATATTTGTTGCTAAGTCGATTTTTTTTTTTTTTGTTCCATCCAGTGCTTAAGCTGTGTATTTTCATTTATAACAGAGTGGGTGCCTGTGTCTTTTCCTGCATAGCCTGCCAAGAGTTGTGTACTTTCCAAGGTGCTGATGCTCCAGATAGACTAAACATATTAAAAGCAGAGGATATTATCTGGAGGCGTGAAGACAGACAAAAGGGGATATGGAGCCAAAGAGAGAGAAGAACCTGTTCTTTTAGGCCAGAGTCTGGTGAGATGGCGGGCAATAATAGAAACCCTGCATGGGGTCACTGAGAGGTGACTGTGAGAAACGGAAGAGCACAGGAGGAAACAAGAGGTGATAGACAGTGGTGAAATGAGTGTGGACGAATCAAAGGACAAGAAAAATACCAGAAAATACCAGAAAATTTTTTTCTGGCAAGAAAATACCAGAAAAAAAGCAATTTGGGAATGTTTTTATGTGACACGTCACTGAAAGTATCATTGTGTTTTTCTTGGCAGGCATCGGTGTCATCAGTGGAAAGAGTGTTGTCAGGAATTGTAACTGTTTTAAGGCTTGATGTGTGTATATGTGTTTCTGTCTGTGTGCTATGGTGCATGTCTTTGTGTGTGTGTGTGCCATCATTAATTTTATGTTAAAGTAGCACTCATTAACTCCTGGGGGAATTGGTGTGGTGTGTGTGGAGGGTGCTCTACGCTGAGGATTTCATTTGGCTCGATTAAACAGCATGAACACTAATAGAAGAGTTATCCTCCTAGTCGTGTTATTGACAAGTAATCTATGATTCATTCGCGTCTTCTCCTCATCTGTAAAGCTGTTTGCTGCTCACTAATGAGCATGGCTGGCTTTCATCGTGTTTATTAAAGGTGTTTATTTCATTCTTGAGTTTTTCCATTTCATTTGATTAATTATTTACAATAACCTTCACCTTAAAAAGCTGGTGGCGGTTAGAAGGCAGTCTCTTCTTGTTTGGCATGACCTAAATCTTTTAGCAATTTAACCCTGAAGGTTGTGTTACGATGACTAATCAGTGGGTAAGAGACAGATTGTGACTGAGATCACTAATTAATTACTGATAAAATAATACCGATCATTAGTTTTGATTAGTTTTGTTAAAGAGCCAAACATTTTCCGATTAAGGTCCCTCAATCTTTTCTAGGAAGAGATGTGTTTCCTCTGTGATATTTTTATTTTAGTTTAGATGTTGGAAGTCATTTTCTTTCACAAAATCAACCCTGCACCCGTGCATGTGGCAGGCTGATCTGGTGAAAATGTTGATGGTACAGAAGAAAGTGTGATCAACATCGGCAGGATGTTTTTTATGCACGTCTATGTTGCCAATTTTGTGTCGCTATTTTTATGCATAGGTGACTGCATTCCACCAGGACATTTAGTGTAAAGATGACCACTACTGGGTTAACGATAAACTTAACAACGTTCCACCGTTTCATCAGACATATTGGTCTTCTGGTTGATTTCGTTAGATCAAATATAAACTTTTATAAATCCACTGGGAGCCGTGGGGCAATATTGATCTGCCAGCCCGCCATGAACTCATCCCTCTCTGTGTGGTGTGTACACTTTTTCTATTTGAGTACTACCTGGCAACAGGTTTGCTGTTATAACTTTTGGAATATCCAAAATGTAGGCACAAAACTGAAATAATGAAGGTATTAAAACTAGATTTTGACACAGGGCCCCACTTTAAGACATGGCCTCAAGACTGGGTAATAAAGGAGAACCCACCTTAAGGCCATTATCATGTCAGCTATTACTGTATATTTCCATTTTTAAATTAATTTAGCAGACCAGTTGACACCCAGTAAGGCTGGGACATTTTTGGGCCCCAGGGCAGTTTACTTTTACTGGTGAGTAATCCAGCCTTGCCTACAGCCATTTTTACTATCCTTGCAGAGTTTTACCAACTTGACTGTGCACTTCCCTTGTTGTCTTCATTCATTCATTAACTTACTTGTAATTAATCTTAATGTGTTTTGATAATGAAGTAACAAAAAATAAAAAATAATTAGTTATTTAAACAAAAACAATTTGACGGGAAGCAGGACAACAACACCAACTTCACAGACATGCTTTGTCGCTCTCTGCTGATCATTGCCAGCCTGCTTGGTCATTTGTGACATTACTTTACAGTGGAATTAAACTTAAATTTTTTCAAAATCCTTATTCATTGATACACTATAATTTATATTTGTAGCTTTAACAGCATGGAAGGCTGAGTGTAAATTATGGTTCTTCTACATAAATCCAAAGTCAAAGGTTCTGAAACTGTTATTGCCCAACCCTGTCACCCAAATGTGACTGTCTGGTCATAAACACGTGCTGCAGGCCTGAATGAATAAATCATGCTCACTTAACCTTTTATCTCTTAAACAGCCTTAGCAGGCCACACATTGATTGTCATATGACCACATGCTTGCTTTTTAGCTGCACTCTTAAGTTCTTATCCCAAGAGAGAGAGAGACGCACACTAAACATATGTGTATATATGATGATTTTAAGCTTGTTTTTTAATCTCAATATTATTGGATGCCACACACATACACACACACCCCTATACTAACAGCAACACATACACTAACCTTCAACACACACTTCTATTCGCACATATGTGTATTTAAGGTTTTTGCTATTTTCCTTTTTTTAATGAATTGTACCTTCTTATTAATTTTTTTAATTATCTTTATTATTACCCTTTTTCTTATTATTATTATTATTATTATTATTATTATTATTGTTTTATTGTCATTATTACCTGCAGTTTTTTTATATTGTTGTTGTTACATTCATGCTAATAAAGCAATTTGAATTGAAATTGAATTGAGAGAGAAAGAAAAACAAGAATATCTGTTAACACTCTTCCTGTGAAAGTATCCTTTCTGAAGGCATTATTCAACAGTGTGCAATTGTAAAAGATGCGAGAGAAATATCCGAGGTGTAAAGAGTAACATTCTGAAATGGAAAACTATAAACCTTTACTGGGGAAACACTCAGGAGTATAACATGAGAAAATGTTAAGAGAATGACATTTAGCGGCGGGTTATTCAAGGCCGGGCAGCCAGGAAGGTGGAATGCTCATAATGACATTTACAGTAACCTTTTGCTGTGACTTTATAAAGGGTTAAAACCACAGAGACGAAAAAGATAGGTCCTTCCCATTAATCAAACTGTGATTGCGCTGGGCCTCACCCTGAGGGCAATTTCTCTGCTCACGCTTTACAAAGAGAGGAAGAGGAGGACAGGGCCACACACACACACACACACACACACACACTCACACAAAACTGTCAGGGCTGCAGGGTGGACTGACGGGTACAATATTTGTCCAGTCAACCTGGGGTCAAACCCTTTGATAGACCTGCTGGAGTGTTTTTTGATCCAGATTCCAAACCCCT
Source organism: Nannoperca obscura (assembly GCA_036024295.1). Taxonomy (NCBI): domain Eukaryota; kingdom Metazoa; phylum Chordata; class Actinopteri; order Centrarchiformes; family Percichthyidae; genus Nannoperca; species Nannoperca obscura. The sequence continues at coordinate 17,817 of JAVQJL010007261.1, forward strand.
GCGATTTCTGACCTCCCCGGGGAGGTGAAAACAACTCATTATCATTACTAAAATTAATTCAAGCCGCATTCTCTTGTTAAGAATGTTTTCATGAAAATTCACTTTGTATGAATGTTTTATCACTGCTAAATTGCTCATTATTATGTGCAAATGTGTTTAGGAAACAACTGCTGTGCACATTAATAATGGCAAAAAGCTGGTAAATGTGTCTGATTTAAGGGAAAGGGGGCTGCACTTATTATGATTATAAAAGACCTAAGAGCAAATGTGATGAGACATTTACAAAATGTTTTGTGAATGAGACCCGCTTTCAGAGGAATGGGAAATTTCTTCTGCAGTCCAAATTTTTGTTTCATTCTCATCCAGATTAGATTTCACACTACAAATGTCACCCTCATCATATCTGAATACCATGATGGCTAATGTTTTTTTTTTTCTTTCCCTCCAAAAGCAATCAAATATCTTTATCTTTGGTGCGCAGAGTACACATGGAGGTAATGTTTGTGAAGCAAAAGACATTGCCCAACAACAGACTTAAAGAGCAGGTTCTTCAAGCTTAAAAAAAAGGTATTACTTTACCGAAGTACTTTGATTTTATGCTGTTGTATACTTCTACCCCACTGCACCTCAGAGGGAAATATTGTACTTTTGACTCCACATTTATTCAACAACTATAATTACTTCTTGCTTTTCAGAAACGTATGACCAGCTAATTAAATATGACCCATCCCTACAAATTAAACTACCCAAGAGTATTAAGAAGCAGCTGCACTTAGCTCCACCCTGACCAGCTTACATGTTAATGTTAGTGTTGTTACGTTTGATACTTTAAGCACTTCTGTACTTTTACTTAAGCAAACTTTTCCATTCCATTTATTTAGCATATGCTTTTATCCACGTTTAAGTAAATTAGTAAAATTTTGTATTTTTAATTTTATTTAGTTGAACGATCTGAATACTTCATCCTCTGCTGCTCACCAATTTTAAAAAAGAAGAAATACATTAAGCAAGTCTACACATAATGACAAAAATATAATCTTCCTACAAAAAGACTTAACATAAATAAATAGTAGCAGTGCAAAATACAAAGAAGATTTCTAAATTACCCTTGATACCAAAATATGTTGTCCTTGTTTGTACATGTCTTCCGAAATGTGATACAGTACAATGTTTGAATGAAGCAAACAGGTTTAGAGTACCACACTTACAAAACAGTAGCCAGGTGTAGACAAAGGATCTTGTTTGAGCAGAGGTGTTTATGTGCATGTCAGTAACTCCACCTGCTCTACCTAAAACTGGGTGGGGCACAACTAGTGCTGACGTGCATGGTTGTCTTCAGTTCGTGGTCGTGTCCGGATGCTTGTGTGCACCACTCCTTTATTTTTAACATCACACAATAGAGCAAGGATTCCCCTTTTTCCTTGGAGTCTCCCCTTGGTAATGTAAGAAAACTTAAGATCCCACAGACCGCACTGACCAACAGTCACACACACACATAACACACACACACACACACACACATGGGTGTGTCTTTGCCTGGTCAAAATCTGCAACTGTTATGCCATAAAACTAAAGTTGAAGTTTCTTTTGTGATAGAGCCTACTTTACCTGGCCTAGCCATGCTGTTATTTCAATTATTGTTGGACACTTGTGCTCACTTCTTTTAGCTACAACTTTTTGGTATGGTAGACCTTCACAAAGATCGACTGACTGAAATGTTGTAACTATATAAAGTAAGGGACTGACAGTGTCCGGCATTTCTAGCTCATTTTTTGTTTTGTTTTTGGTACCACACTCCTATGATTAAAGGATACGGTTCTCAGCCCAAAGCCCATTAGTTCTTTCTAAAGCTGTAAATCTTTTAAAAGATCACAAAAATAAACATTTATTAAAAAAGGCTCAGTAATTTTCAGCTGGGCATCGTAGTCTTGTAAAAGGGTTTTTGTAGCAAACAGTACTCAAACAGGAGTAAATGGTGCATTTGTTGGGGACTCATTTCAGCTGCAGATTTGGTGCTTTAGTGAGTATTTACAGCAGCAGGTCAATGTATGTGGGACTGAGTCTAAAATAAACTACAGTGTCCATGTTTATTGTAATAAAGTAACATGTCATCCAGTGCGGTCATGCGGCTCAATAGTGTGTTTTTTAATAGTTTTTGTTCCACAACGAAGGTGCATTGCTATATCAGGCTTTGACTAAACAACCAATATGTGTTAGTTTGGTTTTGAACATCACCAGACTTGTCCTTTGAGAGTTTCTAGGGTGTAAGAACATTTGTTGAAGTTATTTCACTGATATAATACTTATGAAAGACTAGGATGCACAGACTGCTGCTTAAAGAACCATTGTCCAAACACGTGTTCAAGTGACATGATTTTACCAACCTATTGCAGGTTCAGTCTTGCACAAAGACAATGCTTTGAGGGCATTGATAAGCAGGTCCACCTGGCCATGTAATTGGAATTTCAAATGTGTTGCAGCGTGTAATCAGTTTTAAATGTCAGTATGGAGGTGCCAGTTCAAACATAGAAATACTGCATGTGTTGCATGCACACATTTTACAACAGATGCTTGAAGGAAACCACTGTTACCAGTGGTTTAACAGCATGTAACCCATAACCCTAATGAATGGCGTAAAAGGAAAACAAGATATTCAAGTCTGCTGGGAGTCCAGGCCAGTGTCTAGATTAGAGGGAGATCCTCTTAAAGGCATCGTGCAGACAGGATATTCTGCCTCGTTCCCTCCTCCCCAGAACATCTCCTCTGAGACCACTGATTTAGCTGGCAGCAGGCAAGCTGGGATCCACTTTGTCCAGATGTGTGCGTGCGCACACACACACACACACAACAACAACAACAACAAACCCCAGTGTGAATTGAATACATCTATTCCATTGAACAATAGCCGGTCCCCACTGTGTCAGTGCATGAGAGAGAGAGAGAGAGAGAGAATTATATGTTTGTCTTACATGAGTAGCTGTTAAGGCTAACAATGAGCTTTAAGCTGTGGTGGGTCTGCACAGTCATACACGCATGCATGCAGACACAAGACCTCAGTGGATATACAGTGCGACAGTGGCTGGAGTTTCCCTAGTAACAGCGTTTACTTTCACACTGTCGCTGATGGATACAAATATGCAGACCTTCATGAGAAATACACACACAGAGCATATGGACTATATATATATATATATATATATATATATATATATATATATATATATATATATATGTATATATAGTATATATAAATATATGTACGACCTGACACTCACAGCTTTGGTAGTTAGGTCTCACACTTTTACCGACTCACCCACACAGACAATGTCATGTCAGATGGCGGAAGCTAACAATGTGATTCTGCCTTATCTGCCTAGAGCGCATGCACACACACACACACGCACACACACGCACACACAGAGTAAATCTTTCTCCAAGGCTTATTAGTCACACACACACACACACACACACACACACACAAACTCTTAACACCGGCTGCCCCAGTACCCTGATTTTTCCAACTCACAGGGGATGTTTGACGCACTCACACACACACACACACACACACACAATCACACAATCACACAATCACCCACCGGGGGCAACCTTAATTTAAAAACAGAAGAAAGCAGAGGGACAGAACAACAGTATAAGGATGTTTATCTGAATCCATTCAGAACAGATTTTTGTTACTAAGAATTACATGTTTGGATGATCTAAAAAGCCTAAAAAGTCTGACTGAAGCACAGATTTCAAATCTTAGAACATCAGTTTGAATAGTTATACAAACATGATTTTAATTTTTGTCAATAAAAAAAAAAAACGGTAGGTACTGAAACAGAATGTGTTTTGCTGTGCCAGCAGTAAAGAAATGGACATCTTTGGCTTTGAGACAATCTTCTCACGGCGCGTTACAAGATTCACAAGCTTATTAGTCTGTATTTTGACATGTCTGACGGATGAGATCGCTGCATCTACACACTCAAACAACACATACAGAATGTGTCAAACAAGTCCCACCAGAGACAACACACACACACGGGTAACCCTTTATGCATGCTGGTTTTCTCTCTCTCTCTCTCTCTCTCTCTCTCTCTCTCTCTCTCTCTCTCTCTCTCGCACACACACGCAAACAGTTTGTCTGCCATTCCTCTCCAGTCGGATTTAGCCAAATCAACTGCAGCTCTGTTAAAATCACAAGTACCCTAAAGGTGAGGGTTCAACCAGACTAGCTCTATAGTGGCAACATTATATTCCGAAAACCTCTTGACTGTATGTATACAATCAAAAATGAATCTCAGGTGTAGCAGTCAGCCAGGCAGAGCAAACACACACATTACGGCAGAACCTTACCATAAATCTACTCACTGGTACTTTCAGACTCAATTAAGCAAACGTAAGTAGACAAGCGAAGGTATCTTTGGACTACTGAGGTGATCCCACCTTCACTGATACTACACATCATGAGATAAAAGGACGGAACTATCTGACTCTCCCAGCAGAGAAGCATCAATCCAGAGATAAAGACACTGCCAACTAATACAACACAGGTGCCATAACAACACAGTGTTTCCATCGTGATAAGCAGTATCTGGAGGACATCTTGTTCACAATGCAGATGCTGAATATGATTTAAGAAGCCAGCTCCAGTTTAGTAATGCTACAAAGAAGGAAAAACAAAAAATTGGGAGATCAACATGTCTGTGAATGTCTAAATACCAGAAGGATAAAAACCCACACATGGAAAAATACCCTGTGACGAATACTGTATGTTCCTGTTGACTCCATACAGCTGCCTATATACCGTATCTCCCAGATCTCATATGGATTTTTCATAAAGCCTTTATGGGTTTGATGCAGATGACCATTTTACTGCCTCCAAATACTGTGGAGATATATGAAGCCTATTTGGCTTGAGGCAGGTCAGGAGGCACTTGAACATCAATAATTCATACGCTCCCCCATGTGTATGTGTGTGAGTGAGAGTGTGAGAGATCATGCGTTTGTGTATAAGTAGTTATGTGTGGCCAAACAACACCTACTGGACCAAGGGATTATTTTCATATTTCAATGTCCATTTATTTGAACAAAAAAAAGAGAGATCAGGGTTCAATCCACTAAACTTAAATACAAAAATAAGGGACTCAAATTGAAATCAATATATGAATACAATTTACACATACATCCAGTGCTGTGGAGCAGGATGACAGCATTGTGAAAATGACAGTACTCTTGTTATGGCAAAAGGGGAGCTTGAACAAGCCAAATGCTTTGTTTAGGCACCTGCGTAGCCATCTGGGACTGTCAGAGGTCTATGAGTGTGTGGATCTGTGTTATGGCCAGTCCCGGTCTTAAAGCTAACAGTAAAAAAATAGAAGGGAGACTTTTCGAGAGCCATCCCAGGTCCTATCTTTCACCCCCCCCCCCCCCCCCACCCGCCCCATCTCTCCATCTCCCGGTCTCACCGTCTGTTCTGCCGCAACGGGCGCCCTATGCCGAGAAGCGGCCAATTCCATTATCCCGAGAAATTAAACGGAAAAAACCAAACCGAGCCGTGTGTGCTATGTGCGGTTTGTAAAGGTGATTTCGCTGTTCTGGGCAATGGGTTTAGTTGAAGTCGTGTGTCCCACTCGGCACGAATTGTAATCTGAAGGGGCGTTGTCTGTCTCTATGGCCGCTCTCTTTCAGTTTTTCAACACTCAATTTGATGCAATTTGATGGAAATTCCACAGAGCTCCTGTGGTCCGTCCAGACGCAGGCCCGGGTCCATCCGTAACAAACAGACAGCCCCAAAACCAACAGGTCCTTGCATGTGTGTGCTTGTGTGCGTGTGTGCGGGGTACGTTTGTGCGCGCGCAAAACTGTGCGTCCGTGCGCATTGGCGAGAAAGAGGCAGCAGAGGGTGGGTTGGGGAGGTGGGGGTGGAGGAGAGGATATCAAACGGAATCCCTGATCACTCCTTGCCCCCGTTAACCAAAGACAGCTCTTTGAGAATTCCACTGGCGTCCACTCGCCTCCTCTCCCGGATCATGTCCTCCAGGCTGCGAAAGACCAGAGTGTGCACCCCGCTGCCGGACAGGTGCACTTTGAGGAAATACTGCTGCTCCGCTGAGTGCGCCTCTCCCCCGGCTTTGAACTCCCTTTTCCCAAAGCGGCACCAGGCTGCGAAACTTTCCGAGTTGGTCCAGCATATCTCCCCGCTGCTCAGGCCCAGATGTCCCACTGCGTTCTGCATCACTAGATCTGGGGGAAGCGGCCGGTACCGGTACCGATTGTTGACTATCCTCCCGTGGCGGCCGCTGCTGATCTCATGCAGGCTATCCTTGCGGATCTCGCCCTTGTGCAGATGAATGACCTGGTCGTCCTGCTCGTAGATGGCCCAGTGGGGGGCTTGCGCGGTGGCCACCAGCTCCAGCAGGTCCCCCGGTTTGCACATAGTCAGCAAAGTTTTGGCCGAGTACACATTCAACTCCTCGTTCTCCCGCAGCTTGGAGAAGATGCATTCCTGGGAGCAGAAGGCTGAGTACTCCACCTCGCTGACAGAGAAGGGTCCCTCCTCGGCCGGGCTGTGGTCCTTGGTGAAGCCGCAGTCGGACGGAGTGCGGTCGTCCACCTCCTCCTCTTCGTCAGAGAAGAAGTAGGCGACGCCGACCCGAAGCTCGTCCTTCTCCAGCCCGGACGGATCCCCCGTCGGCAGTTCGCTGTAGTTGAGGTGGGTGATCCGATCCAGTTGATTTCCCATCAATGACCTGGCAAGGCAGAGGCATGGACTGCGGTGTCTGCGAGGGGTGGAGGGAGAGAGAGAGAGAGACGGGTGTCAATAGCGTAAAATACAAACACTCACATAACACACACAGTTCACAAACGCTTGGTTGTATTTATATCCATTTGCTCGACAGAGAAGAGAGTGGGCTGAGAAAACACTCAACACTTCCGAGCAGTCACCTGTGCAGAGGGGCAAGAGCTCTCGTGTTATTGAGCCGAAAGAGTACACTAACACAATCAATGATCCACTGCCCCTTGCCCCCTTCATCACCATTAGTCAATCATTAATTCCAGTGGAATGAGCCTGCAGAAGAAACGAGCAAAGGAGAAAAGAGAGGAAACAGTCGGAGGCTTGCAGCTGGTAAAGAGTGAGGGGAGAGGAAACACTGTGAATAAAGGGAAGTCCTGTTTCTTTGCGTGCGGCGCAAAATGAAAAGAAACTGGAGAAAAAGAGGCTACCTGTGCGCTCCCCGGGCAAATGGTTAAATATCCTTATGGTCCATTAGTACAGAGGGCTGCAAGGTCCCCCCGCTCCCCTTCTTTCTCTTCTTCTCTCCTCTTTCTTCTCACACTTGTCGGTCACTCTTCGCACCGCGCACCGGGAACTCCGGCTGTCGTGCGTGCCAGTACTACACTTCTTTCAGCGCCAGCTCCATTTAAGTACCAAGGAGAGCTCCGCCTCAGCCGGTGCGCTCCGCCTTCAGAGGGTTTTTACTGGAACACGGTCACGTGTCCACCCCCCGCCCCCGAGCCAATGGGAACCGCGGAGGAATGCCAGTCAATCGGAGGATCCAATCGGGTGCGCGCAAGGGCGGCTGGCGGCGATAGGCGGCTGTTACCGTGGCATGGTTTTTGTTGTCAGAGCTGTGGAATTCTCTACGTGATCAGCGGAGTCTGTGTATGCAAGTTCAAGGCAACCGTCAGCAGCGATAACAGAGTTCATATCTCAAGACGGGCATAGGAGGGAAGTTGGAGTTTTTATTGCGCTCTGATGTGCTATAAACATTTCTACTATCTCAAAACTGCACCCTTATCGCATGCACAGTGTTGCTGCAGGACATGACAAATGTGTTCCCGCGCCTTCCTGAACACACGAGTAGCCTCTGTCCTCCAGTTCCCATGGGTAACTTGTAAATTATTTCCACATGCTTCATCACCTGTTCTTTCGTGTGTGTGTGTGTGTGTGTGTGAGAGAGAGAGAGAGAGAGCGCGTGCGTGCCTGGTAGAAACTATAAAGGGAGGGGCTGGAGGCAGGTGCGTTTGTGTGCAAGGTAGGAACAAAACAAAGGAGTCTACAGGGAGATTAATACACACTAATATTTTTCACTTTGCATTTATGTTGTGTCTAGGAACAAAATGTGACGGAAATGAAATGCAAATCAAATATCAGCCTGTGACTCACTTTTGCATGCATACTATAGTGTATACTTGCATATTGTGGTTGCAAAATAAATGTGAGTACACTTGTGTCATCCACACTCTGCAGTCTCTCAACTCATCACCTCTGCCCAGAGGAGATAGCCATCAAGCCGTTTATATCAGACCGCTCTCTACAGAGGGAATGTTCTCTCAGTCTACCTCCACATCGGAAATCTGTTTATTTTTTCTTTTTTTCTTTTATTCTTTCTGGCAGCACCCGGAGAAGCTCCTCAGAGTATCTCTCTTTTTGCTCTCCCAGATGGTTGGAGATAGCAGCTCTCCAGTTGATGACATAGAACGGTCCCTGTTCTTTGTTTCCACCAGTGACAGGCAGAGCGGATGGTGGCTTTTTCAGCAGGTGAGATATGATTGTGCAGATTTACCCCCCCCCCCCCCACACACACACA
>JAVQJL010007262.1:0-39721 GCA_036024295.1 Nannoperca obscura
GTGTCGAACGCGTCTGCCGAGCGGGCTCTAAAAACAAGTATAATTTGAAATGCTCCGTGTACGCGAGGTCCGCGACCGCGCACGAACGCGTCCGTTCTGGAGTATAATCCAGGCCTAACGGCTAGATGCTACATTAGCAGCTGCTAGCATAATCGCCAACGTCAAAAATGTTGGTGGTCGAGTTGCATTGTGACTGTTATTTTATCTGATGTTGTGAATACCTAAATGTCTAGTCCTCAAATATAATATGACCCCCGCTTATTCAAATGTAATTTCCAGAAGAAAATATTGTCGTGTATTTGGGTCAATACAACAGTCATGACAATGTTAGGAGATGTACTGTACATACACACTTAAACCGCCTTAAGAAAGTAATTAAATGCAAAGAATACTAGAAAATGATCAGCCTTGTATGTAATACTGTACGCAGACAGATACACTGACATAAAAACAGTTATTCAGGAAATCCAAATCCATTACTTTTCCACTCGACTGTGAGCTAGTCACAGTTATAGCTCCTGCTTTTGAATTTCTTTCATACGGCAGCTCATTCAGAGAAGCAGAGCGCCTTCACTCCATTTTTCATTCATCATGTTCTGTCAAGTTGACCTTTAAGAATATATTTATTCCACAGTTGCTTTTAAAAAATGTGTTTTGTGTTTGGCACATAGGACTTTATGACACTATTTATGCAACTATCTCTATGCATGCATTTGTATTAAGTGAGTGTTTTCAGATGTATATGTTAATTAAAAGAGAACTAAAAGTAAATTCACTTCTTCTGCACAGCAGCATTTCCTTTACGTCTGCAACTACCACAGAGTCAAAGCAGACAAGCTAAGCCTTTGTCTCTGCCAGAAAGCTCAGTGCAACTCTTTGAAAGTTAATTAGAGAGTCAACTCTCCGCCTGTTGCTTTATCTTTGTAATAGGGAAGATCAAAACAATAATCAAATGTTACATGAATCAAAAGCCATCTTATGTTTGTGTATGTTTCTACTGCAGTACAACTGCTCCTGTTATTATTTGTTTTTTGATGTATTTGAAAATGCGTCTCAGTGGGACATTTTCTACAATAACAAGACTCGTGACAGGAATACAAACCTTAAAGATTTTAGTTTTTAAAATCAGACTATTCTATATAGTATTCCTCTCAGTTTTATGTTTTTCCATATTTTGGCATGTACTGTATACTTGCAGTGTGGAGATGGGGCCTCTAGCTGGTGAAGGGAGGTTTCTATCTAATTGGACAAACCCCTGTAGGGTGTGTGTTTGGTGGGTGTATAGATCGCAGGATTTCAGAGGAAATTCTGGACTAGCCTCTTTCTTTTCCTCTAAGAAATTGTTGTCTGACAAGTACAGGCTGTGAAAAATACTTTGGATGTGTTTTTTTGAACCTTTGATATCCTGAGATTAAGCCTCCTCCTTCTATTGTCTTGAATACAAATATGGGATACAAGTTTTTTGTTGACAATAGAAAATCAATATATAAAAAATTTGAGTCTAGTTTGTCATGAATACTAAGACAAAGTGAAGTAGTTCAGGGTAACTGGTTTTAAATAAGTGAGTAAGCCAGGTATGGAATTTCAAAGCAATAGTTTGACATTTAGGGAAATATAATTATCTGTCTTGCTGAGTCTTCATCACTGTGAGGTTGCCAGGCAACCAGCTGAGACTCCAGGAAGTCACAGCACCTGGCTGAGAAATAGTACGACATAACATTTTACACTTATGAATTAAAGAAGCAAGATATAACATGTTAATCTGTCAGCTTTACAGGGGCTGGTAGGTGGATTTATTTACCTTTGAACAGAGCCAGGCCCCTGTTTCTAGTTTTTATGCTAATTCATACTCATATGAATTCATATTTCATTTATACCCTACAGATATTTGAGTCTCAGCCAGAAAGTCAATAAACAGATTATTCCTAAGGTCCATATTGATTGTTTATGGGATAATAGAGTTTTTATAAAATGCATTAAACAAGGAAATTAAGTCCTGGACATTATGTAAAAAAAATTGGCTTTCATATTGTCTAGACTAACAAGGATGAGAAATGAATGATGGAAAACACATGGAAAATGAAAGAAAGATTTAAATGTCCTGGATAACCCTGTGTTGTCCTGGAAAATTATTTAAACATTGTCCTATTATCCTTTAGCTGAGAATGAACTACAAGGCTATCAGAGCTCCCTAAAACAGATTACATTGCCTTCTGAAAGAGCTTACTTATATTCAGGATCATATTGATGTTCAAATGGTAGTTTATAGACGAGAGTTTTTAATAGGCTGCTAGCTATGTTGTGGAAACCAAAAATGTAAAATTAACTAGCTTACTAACTTTTTGTAGATTTACTTGATCCATATGTAAAAAATGAATATCTCATGTACTCTACAGACTTGTGCAGTGATGCCAGCCTGCCCAAAGTCTTTGGCCCTTTTAGTAAAGCAGTTAGATGCTCTCCATAGGTGGTAAATGTAAACATTACCGAGGTAAGATGGCAGTGGTTTTTTCACCTCACATCTACTGTTAATGCAGCCCCAAGTCACGTCATATGGTAGCACGTGCAAGTTTGATAAAATTACAAATTATATGGCCGGCACTCCAAATAATGTAAGTTACATTATCCTTCAAATATAAATGTTAGTCACTGCTTGCTAATATGCTCTCTGGTAACTGTGGGAGTGTTTATCAGTTTTATAGATTAGAGTCAAACACCGTCTAAATACTAGTTAACAGTACTCGTTTAATTTGCTAGCATTGTCTCTTCAAACGCAGTGCTGCGTTGATGAGGTCAAATTAACCACCGTGCATTTAGTACAGTCAAGTTCAGTCTAGATTTGTCAGCAGGCAAACTTGTAACCAACTATTTGTGTTATTGGCGTTCAGGCATCAATGGTTAATATCATTCATAAGGAAAAAGGGGTTCAGTTAAATAAATAATAATGCTACATTTTATTTACATATCACTTGCCAAGAAACAAAAATGAACAATGACGGAATACTATACAAAATAAAAATATAATAATATTAAAAGTGAGCCTTAAAATAAGGGAAGAAATAAAATTAAAACAGTAAGAGGAGAAAGTAGTAAAAGTAATGACTATCTAAAAGTTATGCCCATATACTGAAAGAAAGAGACAGGAGAGAGGAAGAGAGGAAGAAGAAAGTAATTTGCCTAAATGTCTGATTCTAAATGCATGAATGCCGGTAGATAGACTTGAACAGACTCCCTTTTACGCAGTCTGAAATGCTTCTGAAGCAAAATAGTTTGTTTGTGATTTGCAGTCCTCGGGGGGGATAATCACTTGTTTCCGCTCCAACTCCAGCGCACAGCCTGTTGCATCACGTTATTAGCTCGCTGGTAAAAACTTTGAAGTAATCTTTCTGAAGTATTGGTATGCTGCAGGGTCATGGCAAGTGAAAGAATATATTGTTATACTAAGAACTTTGTAAATATTTCAGTCAAAGTGCCAGATGCTCCTCTGTGGGTTTAAATACTCAAGCAACTCCCGGGTTTGTAGAACACCTGTCAAGATAAACTGAAACTTTTCTTCAAACTGACACCAAGGCTTCTCTAATCCTGACATGTTGACATTTTGTGTGTTTGTGTGTGTTCAGATGAGTTTAAGGGCCACTCACTGCTTCAGGCTGCTCGGGAAGCTGACATGGCTAAGGCTAAGAAGTCTCTGGCACTGGAGATCATCAACTTCAAACACCCTCACACACACGAGACGGCACTGGTGAGATAAACACACACATGCAGATTCCCACACTGGCGCAGAGATACTAAAATGATGTTTCTGTCTGTGTGTGTTAGCACTGTGCAGTAGCATCACCACACCCTAAGAGGAAACAGGTGGCGGAGCTGCTGTTGAGGAAAGGCGCCAACGTGAATGAGAAGAATAAAGAGTGAGTGCTGTTTTCATCTGCTCACAAACACAAAGTGAGATCATTATTACATTTGTGTACAAACTGTCAACAACATTGACCACATACGGGTGATTGAAGGCAGATGGCTGGTGTTCTTGGACTGATGCTGCCAATAGTTGGTATATTTGTACTGATAATCAATATATAATGGTTCACCGTAGTCTGTAATAATACCAAAACTCAACTCAACTGTATTTGTTTGATAATGGGTTACGTTTCTTATTCAAAATAAATAAAACTAAGTTGGACAGTAGATGAGCCTGTTTTTGTAAAGTAAATAAATAAACCAATGTTGAACACTCACCCTTACCTCCTCCTGTTCTGTCCTGTCTGTAGTTTCATGACTCCTCTCCATGTGGCTGCAGAACGTGCTCATAATGACATTATGGAGGTGCTACAGAAACATGGTGCCAAGGTAAACCACAGTACTTTCAGTATGTCATTTATCATCTGTCATTTCTGTAACATCCTCGTCTTCATCCAGCTATCTCTTCATGTATCTCTTCACACCTGCCTTGATCCTTTTTACATATATGCAAAGGTGCTGTTTCTAATCATATATAAATCTCTCTGTCCGTGCATCCATCCGCCATATTCCACATGCATATATATTGATCTCTCAAATCTTTTTTGCTGACCAAACAGTTTTGCTGTTTGGTCGGTATCTCTTTCTCGTCCCCATGTAAAGTGCTTATCAAAAGGGGCACTGACAGAAAGTAGACCAGAATGCAATGCACCAGCAAGGCCCTGGATTTTCAGTGAAAGTGTAGACTCTTCTAATTTCCATTGTTGGGAAGAAATATGTCCTCTTGCTCTTACTGTGCTGTTGTAGGTCTATATAATATGTAACTGCACATATTATGCATATAACATGCATTTAAATTTGAGTAAGAATACAGGCACAAATATGATAAAAGTCACATGACTGACTGTAGTTCGAGTCATCTCAGGTCTTCCCTTATTTTCTCCCTGATTAAAGTTTGTCATTTGATTTCCCAGGACATTCAGTATATCATAATATAAATCAATATGTTATAAACTTACATATACATTGAATATTTTATACATATTTCCCACTCCTATCTGTACTTCATTATTTTCAACATAAAACGTGAATAGAATTATTAAAATATAGGTAATGTAATAACTAAATGTAACTATTTCTACAGTATATAGGAATAACAACATCCAGGATCATATGTGACTTTCGCACATTTGGTTTTATAAAGAAGTTGGTAGTTGAATGTTCTAAAATATGAAAGTATGAGGAAATATACAGTGATACAACGGTTTTTCCAGCTGACATGTCAGATCTTTGATGGTCAGTGTTGCTGATCAGAACTTCATCCAGATGGAAACTTATAATCACAGGTTGAACCAGACATAATGTAGATGAGGCTATGTAAAGGAAAGTGGGCTCAAAAGTAAATTACATACATTTAATTGAAAATGACTTATCACAGATTGATAACAGACAATAACAAGTTCAAAAGGTGGAATTTTAAAGAAGTGAAACAGTTTAGGGGATTCTTTCAAGAATGGTAATACAAAGGTGTTTGTAATTGCAGGTGAACGCCCTGGACACGCTGGGTCAGACGGCGTTGCACCGCGCGGCGATGGCAGGCCACCTTCAGACCTGCAGGCTGTTGCTAGGATACGGGGCAGACGCCTCGCTGGTGTCGCTGCAGGGCTTCACTGCTGCTCAAATGGGAAATGAAGCCGTTCAGCAAATACTCAACGGTATGCCGCCCTTTCTGTGTGTGTGGGGGGTGCAGGTGCCCTGTTTTGGCAAAAACAGGGCACCTGCAAAATAGCGGATGTAACTGATATTTAAGGAATAGTTTGACATTTTGGGAAATGCTCTTATTCGCTTTCTCTCTGATTAGCGGGTACATTTACATGATCATTTGTTGTTTTTACTCATGTTACTGCAAAGTATTTTGGATCTATGTTTCTCAAATGTTCTCGTACACGTTCTGCTCTGTAGAGAACGTCCCAGTGAGGAACTCAGATGTGGACTACAGGCTTTTGGAAGCTGCTAAAGCCGGAGACCTGGACACAGTCAAGGTAGTCTGGTTGGGATTTGGGGAGTTTTTAGTGGCATGAGTAAGAACAAATAATATGTCTCGATAAATAACACTCTTCTTCTGTGGTCATTTTGGTAAAGATAATCAAGATGCACTGCATGCCAGAAACATTAGATTCCTTCTGACCAGTCTGTCTGAAACTTTAATGTCTAAAATCCTGCGTTGTCTGATAATAATAATATAATCATAAATTTGTTTTCTTTTAGGCAGACCACACCTAAAGGTAGTGTGGGTATTAAAGGGTTAAATGGGAGAATGTAGACTATTCATTATCATCCACATGATCAATATTGCCTCTTTTTGAAAAATGCAAATGGGTGCGAAAAAAAGAACAGGACCTCAGTAGCCATTGTATGTGTAATGAGACCATTCCTGGAAAATAATTTGCTCTCAGGGAGCAAAAATCTTTTTTAATTGGCTCATTATGGTTTGGAAATAATGTGGGATCGTGTGCAGAAAGAAATGTGTATTAAACACTTGCTAAGCTCAGTGGATGAGAAGAAAAACATGATAAATATATTAGTTTATTGTCCTTAAATCTGTGAAAAACAAATTAAATAATAATATAATAATGTTTAGTCTGTAATAAAGAGTTCCATTAATGTCGAAGTGAAGCAGTGATGCACAACAGAAGGATGAAGAACAGATGGGCAAAAAGCATATAATATAATAATATATTTTAATAATATATAATAACGGCTCATTGAAATTGTGGTCCATATAATCTTGTTTTCCAACACAGACTTTATTTTTAAATGAAAATGAAACAAAATGTTCTGACCTTTTGTGACTGCTCTTGTTGCTCTTACGAAGTCCTGGGCGAAGTGATTTCTGTTAAATGTCAGGTGGATATTGTTCACCGCGAATCAAATGTTTTCTGTTCATGTCTTTGTATTGTTGTCCATATTGATTCTAGTAAAATTGCAAACCTTTCTTCTTGTTAAAGGCCAAATTTCCCATCTCATAAGATTTCCCACTGTAACACTCAGTATAAGCACAGCCATCGCCTGCAGCTCACTGGACTGCCACTGTTAGCGGTTTGATTTTCACGCGGCCCACTCATGTTAAAAATATAGCCGCTCATGATGCACTGTAATATGCCTCGGATAAAACCACCCACCAAATGTCAGGACCTGGTAAGATTCACTAAACTATTTGACAGAAGTGTTTGGAGTGAAAATCTGTGTCTTTACCCGCAGAGACAGACAGTAATGGGGTTATCCAGATGAAGAGGGTCTGTCAGTGTCTGAAGTGCGATGCCTTGGCAGTTTGGCAGGGGATTGTATCAGAACAGACGATGAGCTCTGGTCTGGCTTTCTGTCAGTCTCTTTTCACCTGACACACACACATACGTGGACTGGGCTTACAGTCTGTTACAGTCAGTCTGCTGATTAATGATTTAAGGAAAATAACACTTTGCACCATTCCTGGGCTGATTCCTGTCATCTGTTCAATATAGAGGAGGTTCAGACAGAACTGTTAGACTGTGACTGATAAAGATGGTCGCCCTTAACGACGGGTCACAGAAGGACTGATTGTTTTCTACTTCATTCGAAACAGAATATAGCATTATAAATGCTGTGTCCTGTTATACATTTACTGTATTTTGAAATAAGTTTAAAATGAAAACACTAATAAATACATTAGTATGAGACATAGTGGCTATAATGTATCAAATGGCAATGTGAAAGGGGTGCTCGTAGTGATGAACATACAGATAATAATCAGCGCCCCTCTGTTTTACAGAGCTTCATAGTGAGTTTCAGCTTATTGTCAAACTTTGTACTTTGTACTTTTATTGTTTGTTTTCACTATCACAACTCCCATAGCGTTGTTTTGTGCCACGGCAGGCGGCTGTTTTTGTTAAAAAAGCTCTAAAAACTAAAAACTGAACACAGTGCAGCCTTCAACAGCTAAAAAGCCTTTTTTTTTCTCATTAGTTGGTAGAGAAAAACAGAGCTAAAAGGAGAGTGAATAATAGACTTAAATTTGCTAATGTTGCTACGTAACTGCTGGATGTCTGAATAAGCAACTCTTTTCAGCAGTCACAGTCACTCATGTAAACCAAAAAATCTTTCACTATTTAAAATCAAACGATCCCATCATCATATTTGTTGTCTCTTGGCATTTATAGTAACAATTTAGATGTGGTGATGAAGACTGAGATTTCTGGAAATTTAGGTACCTTGAAAGTGCTTGAAAAGTGTGTAGATTTTACTTTTTAAAACCTGTACGACCCTGCGTATCAACTGAAAACATGGTGATATGTCGATATTGTTTTCATAACTTGTTTCTGTGGCCAAAACCCAGGCATGTTGTCTTTATCTAATGTTTTTTTAAAATGAGATTCATCCGTTCAATATAAGTGAATGGAGTTTGATAAAAACTATATTTAAAGTTTTGCCGTTAAGTCTTTTCAGGACTACCGTATTTTCATTTTCTTATTCTTTTTTATTTATTCTCATTATTGATTAAAGTGACCAACAGTCCAGAACCAGTATGTTCAGTTTGTTATCATGTACGACAAAGAAAAGCATCAAATCCTCACTTTTGATAAATAGATGCATTTCTTTTCTGTTGATCAACTAATGGATTGATCGACTGAAAGTAGCAGGTCTACATTGCTTATTACCAGTATTGTGGCTGGATGTGGAGCTGTAAATACCCAGCCGGACACAGTGTATACAGAAATGTTCATGTCAGTTGAGCACCAATACATAAATAAAGAAAATAGATTTTGTTTAGTTGTCTAAATATTTATGTAAATATCTTAAAAACAGTCATTCAGTAGCTCCAGCACAAACTGGAATTGTTACATAAATGACCCCATGTGATCCTGATCACACCAGAGGGTCTCTACACAAGTTTTATCATACCTGTCAGCTTCAATCAAAACTAATAACACCATTATCACTGTATGCAGAATTCAAATTCCACTCGCCCCAATTTTTTAAGAAAAACAACTTTCATAAACGGAAGCATCGCTGCCTCGATGGCATTTGGAATGAGGGCTAATGTCATAAGATTGAGGAGTAAGTCTGCCAGCAGGATGTTTTATTCTTCTTTCCTGTAAGGATCCTTGAGAGTGGTGCTAAAGTAAACTTTACAATAACTACCCCACTGTGTCTCCTCTTAGTTCTAAACTAAGGTGTAATTGAGTCTGAAATAACAGAAAAGCAGCGCTGTTATTTTTATGTGCACAGCGGGTGTCGGCCTCAGTTTAGCAGACGTGCATTTTTTTCTCAACTTAATAACTTCAATATTGTTGCTGTTGCTCCATAAAACCCATTTTTCCCCCACATATTTCATTTCATTGACATGTTTTTCATCATAAATTGAGCAGAGGAACAGTGTTACTTATTTCTCTGTTTCTCCTTCTTGCTGCCTCTCAGAAGTTCTGTCCGTCTTGTTTGATTGTGGTTTCGGTCCAAGGGCTGTGTTTTTTAGGGAATAAAAAGGGTGATGTAAACTTTAGAGTCTGGGTGATATACAAGTGTGACATATCACCTCTGCACAAGGTGATTCTACTGGTGATTTATCCTAATATGCTATCTTACTTTGGGAATGGTGTGTCTATATTTTATCGCTGTCAGGCTACTATATATATGGCATAGGTTTAAAAAGATTAAGAGTCTACATCAATGCTAGCAGTTCAGTGAGGCTGTACTTATGCACAGAGGTGCTTTAAGCTATATGCTAATGTCAAAATGCTTACAATGCCATGTTAATATGCTGATTTTTAACAGGTATAATGTTTACCATGTTATTGTAGTATGTTAGCATGCTAGTTTGCTAATTAGCACTGAACACAAAGTACAGCTGAGGCTGATGGGAATGCCATTATTGGAAGTATAAATGTGAACTTCATGGTGGCACTGGAGGAAATGACAGGGGATTTGGTCCTAGTGTGGCTAAAAAATGGATTAAATAGTTTCTATACATCTCAAGTAATTAACATGATTTAAAAACAAAGACTAAACCTGCAAAATTCAAGTTCCCTGTTCATATTTGACTGTAAATTATATTTGATTGTCCCCAGTTATCAGAGAAAAATGTGTCTAGTTTTTTCACTTTTTTCTTCTCTCAATTTTGAGATCTTAATTATTCATTATGACTGATCATCCATCTTCATTAAGAAGACTTGATCGTTACCTCTTGAAACGATCTATCTGAAATCTTTCTCCAAAAGAAGTTTGTCTTTTTAAAGCTAAGTAATAGAAGCAATAACAAAAATAAATCTTGATTATAATTACTGGTTATGCAGCTGAAGATCAGTTCTTTAATTTGAAAGCAAAAATGTATTTTAAATTACCCTCTTCGTCTCCTTCTCTTGTCTCTCTCCAGTCGCTGTGTACGGCTCAGAATGTGAATTGCAGAGATCTGGAGGGACGACACTCCACTCCCCTTCACTTTGCTGCTGGCTACAACAGAGTGTCAGTGGTGGAGTACCTGCTGCACCACGGGGCCGACGTGCACTCCAAGGACAAAGGGTGTGACGCTTGAGTTGTGATCAAAGTAAACGTTTACAAAATTATTAGAAATCACAGCAAAGGGATCATTTCTAATTACTTGCTGTTGTCCCTTTTTCCAGCGGTCTGGTTCCCCTCCATAACGCCTGTTCGTACGGTCACTACGAGGTGGCCGAGCTGCTGGTCAGGCACGGAGCCTCGGTCAACGTGGCCGACTTGTGGAAGTTCACGCCGCTCCATGAAGCCGCCGCCAAGGGCAAATACGAGATCTGCAAGCTGCTGCTCAAGGTTAGACCTGCGTGTTCCTCTCCTAACACCTACCTAACTTTCAGTGCCATGAATCCAGATAAATTCATGTTAAAGCAAGACCAACCGTAGTAGCAATCAACTCTTGAAAAAACGAAGTGGTAGTCGCTGCCATGAAATCAGATTCCTGCTGCATATTTAAACCTGCATAGGGTAAGTCTATGCTTTAGATAAAGACCATGAATCAATAATGAAAATCATCATTAGTTGCCAGCCTAATCATTTCTGTATCTAAAGGAACATTTGATGTTTTGCCACTGGAATAATACAAATGGGTTGCAAATAAAATCCTGATTAAATGAGTAGAGAAACATGGCAGATGTAGATGCTTCCTTAGTTGAGCATGAGGGGTCACTGAATGGTTGAACTGAACACCTGTAGGAACGCCTTCTGTCTGTAGTTGCTAAATTGAGGCAGGCGGGAACTTTGACCTGCAACAGTGAGATGCTTACGATGTTCGTGAAGGCCGGTGCTGCTGCTGTTGGTCAGCACTGGACTTCAGCACAAACACCATCTGCCTCAGCAGCTTTGTTTGTGTTCATCCAACATAAGGCTTAGTGGGAGTTTAGTACAAGCAATTGTTCATTCTGGTCTTTGTTGTTTTTGCCGTTGCAGTGGTCATGCCTGGACGGCTGTCAGAAGCCGTTACCCTTGTCATTAGCTTTAATATTACATATAAAAAACAGACAAAAACGTATTTCTCAATGTCCGTGTGCGGACTCGTGAGTGTTCAGAGATGAATCTCCCTCAGGCCGCACTTCTACTGATCCGATGGTTGCAATGGGAGGTCTTGAGACAGATGATTGATTGTTGAGTGTGGTGGGAGGGTTTGGCAATTTTCCACGCTGGTTAGAAACATTCTCACACGTGAATATCAATTGGATTTTACGCTTGTGTTTGTGATTCTTGTGTACACATGGCAGCGCCCTCATTTCCCCTATAACACACACACACACACACACACACACACACACACATGAACACAAGTAACAGAGTGTTCCCGCACTCCGGTGTTAATCTGCCATGGCCTCCAGATGTAACTGTTCTCACTTTCTGAATAAACTATTCCAGAGTTCAGCAGTAGGTTTTTCTTTGTCTCCTCTGTTTGTTTTCAAATGTCTATTGTCCATTTTCTGTGTAGGACTTGTGCTTGGAATAAAACTCTGCTGCATTTGCTCCCAGTGCTGTGACATTCTGTAGGGGCCTTGGGAGATATACAATTAGCATTTTCACTGTTAGGAAACAATGGGCAAGAACATAATAAATATCTCCTCAGCTAAAGAAGAACTCACGATCTTGATCTTGTGATCTTGGCTGGATGTATTGACGTCTTGCAAGAAAGAGCTTATGTAGGTGGCTTTGTTTTGTTTTGTTCAGTCATTGTGTCTGTCATTGTTCACCATAAATACCCAAGTATTGGATGGGTTTGCCTAACCCTAACCCAGACATGCATGGTGCCCACATGATGACTTTGTTGATCCCCGATTTACCTTTTTCCTCTTGCACCACCCGCAGGTTGACTTTTTTGGCTTTTACAAAAATATCTGAAGAAATATTGAAAGGGTTGCCATTAAATTTGATTCAGTAATAAAATGTTCCCCTCAAGATGAATTTGAATAACTTTGGCGGTTCCTTAACTTTTAATAATAAAATAAACGTTTAATACTTCACCTCTATACAAGACAAACATACCTGCACAACTCATGATAATCCCATAAGCCTCTGCTCTACTTTGGGTTTAGCGCTAATTAGCACGTTAGCATGCTAACAAAACAAATAAAGTGGTAAACATGGTGAACATTACACCTGCTTAAAATCGCCTTTGCAGTCATTTTGAGCATTTTTGCACTTAGATGTGAGCATCACCGTTCCAAAGGACAGCCTCAGAGCTGCTAGCATGGCCATACACTCTTTATCTAGTAGGTAAACCATTGAAACGTGAAATGCATTACCTCCTATGAGACACATAATTGTTCACTACTGTGAATGGAAAATCTTTCATGAACTGAATTTTGGCTGTATCCCGTGGAAGAGAATAAAAACCTACATTTATTTATATATAAATGCCCCCAATTATTACATAAATGGGTCTCTATTCTAATTTTCCTGGATAGAGAATAAATTACAGTGAGAATGTGATTGCATTAGCTGCAAAGAGATGATTGATGGAGAAGTAGGGCAGAGAAAGCATAACATGGATATGTTTTTTAAAAAAAAGAAAAGTTAAAAAAGAGAATACATCGATGAGAGATGTATAACGGACAGTTTCAGGCCAGCAGTGGATACCCAGGGGAGTGGTCCCACAACATCAAATTTTAATGAGCGGATTTCAATACTTGGAATAAAATGACAAGTTAAAACGTAACCTAGGAGACAGTTGAGCGATGAAAATGTCTTTAAATGTAGTCTTTGTTAAGATGCATTCAACTCTAAACATGTCTTTAACATATCTGGGGGTTTTCTCCATTTTGGCCTCCTCTCTCCAGCATGGGGCGGACCCCACCAAGAAGAACCGAGATGGGAACACGCCCCTGGACCTGGTGAAGGACGGGGACACGGACATCCAGGACCTGCTCAGAGGAGACGCCGCGCTGCTGGATGCCGCTAAGAAAGGCTGCCTGGCCAGGGTGCAGAAGTTATGCAGCCCAGACAACATTAACTGCCGGGATACGCAGGGTCGCAACTCAACACCTCTGCACCTCGCAGGTAACATGAATGTAGAAACACCGAACAAAAAGCTGCACACAGACACATATTCACAGGTTCTTTTAATAAGCAGGCATGTGATTTTTCCGGATTAATCTGCAATTCCGGGTTTTTCCGACCTGAAAATGTGACCCATGGGAATTGTGCAAAAATCACGCAAAAGATTTTAAGGGGGCGGCTTGAGTCGTCATGACAAGAAGGTCGCTCCGACACTGTCTGGAACGCAACTGGCTCCTGGCGTGAGACACACGCTTTCATGTACAGTCTCATGCTCTCACGCTGCACATACCATTGGTTACGTACTGTAACCCCCATTCTATAAGTATAGGCTCTCTGTATAAACTCTCTGGTCAGCAATATGTGTGCATTGTTTATCGCCGTGTTGACAGCTGTCCTGTCAGAAAACCCTGCGCTGGAGCGCATGAGGCGTTCAAGCAAGCTAGTGTGTGTGTGTGTGTGTGTGTGTGTGTATGTGTGTGTTCATAAATGAGTGAAAGCTAAGTAGCTAAAATTACTAGCTAGAGTTTCCTTATCTGCTATTAACGTAGCCAGCTGTCAAAGTTAGTGCTAATCTAGAAACATGCAGCACTTGGCTGTATGAATGGTTGCTTTTCAAGTAACGTTAATCCTTATGATTACTGTGAATAACCACATTAGGATAATAACTTGATTAAAGAGTTTACGTGGTTCGCAGTAACGTGATTTCCCCAATAACCCTGGGTTTACATCGGTTAATTGGATACTCGATTAGCTATTTTGTGAGGGTGGCAGTGAGGACGGTAATGTTAGCTGTGTCTTTCTGCACTAGGGCTTTGCCTCTAGCTGCCTGGCTTGCACAAAGCAGATTGTCACACAAATAATGTTAGTCAGACTGAATGTAAACATACACATTATTTTGATATTGATAACCTTATGTAGATACAGCACTATCCTGCAAGAAGATAAGATCATTTATTTTCTTTTTTTCCCCCAGCAATCAGATTTATGGCCAGGCTAACACTGAACAGCCCTGAGGTTAAATATATTGATGAGGGGGTTTAAATATTTTAAAAAATGAATGTCTTGGGTCATACTTTAATACCCATATCATAATTGTAGAACTGCCACCATTTGTTAATGGGGGGAGGGGGGTGCTCTGGATCTGTATTTTCCTGCTTTTTTGTCCTTTTGCCAATCACATGCCTAAATAAGTAAACACGTCCCTGAAAGCTCATTGCAGACACATGAAGGATAAAGCCAGAGGCTTTTAGTTTCTGTTTGGCTGAAGTTTGCAGGATTTAAGCGACTTTGGACGTGGTATATTTGCTGCTGCCAATCACTCTGGCTGCAGCATCCAAGAAAGCCGACCTCAAGGGATTTTGTTCAGTGCAGTGCCAAGAACACGGCAATAAACCAGTCCAGACAGCTAAAGTCCTGAGGGCAACAACACCTTGTCCATACACAGGCGGTTTGGAACAACTTAGCAGTTTATCAATGACTTTCGATAACACCGCTTTTTGTAATTCAGTAATCATTGAGTCTATTTTTTAAAATATATTTATATATATATATTTCGGCATATCATGGAATATGATGCTTCATGTCACCACCAGATCAGTTTATGTAATGAGTAATGGAGCCTTGTCCTATCTTTTGAATGATAGATGACTCAGTTGTGACTGGACAGGAGTGGTGAAACACAGTGTGCCAAATGAAAGGATCTCCGATTTAGATGAATTACGCAGTAAAAACGTTTGGTGCCATCCTGTGCTCTTGTCACAACATTTAATAATAATAATAAAAGTGACATTTGACATTTTGGGAAATATAAAACTCTTCTGGTATCACATGTTCAGTCATCCTGACTAAACTGTCAACTATGACAGGTCGGCATCAATGTTTTTGGGTGCTGGCCTGTTAAAGACATATGGTTTTCAAATAAAATAATAACTAAATATCCGTGTACATATGTCATAATTTACCAATTGCTAAAAAGACCATATTATCACAGCTCACTGTATTAGTAAACTATATAAAACTCGTAGCTATAGTGTACTGTAACGACCTTGGATCTCACACAAACTTCATGAAGTTTTAAAATCCTGATAGCAGAGATACTGTAGGCCCTCACACACACACACACACACACACACACACTCTTATGTATTTATTCAGGATCTGTAGTCATGATAACACCGGCTTCAGAGATAACAAGAGATAGCACCATGCTGCTTTATCACCTCACAGGCATAAACACGGTACAAACACTTCTTCAAACCTCAACACTTTATAATGTCACAGCAGGGATGGTCAGTTTTTAGATGTCGTTTTTATCTTCATGCATTTGTTATATTTTCTCATCAAGATCCTCATACAATGATGAGCAGAGACTGACATAAATAATGTGATGATTACCTTCATGCACTACAAAGGAAGATTTCTGACATGTTATACTTGTTTTTCACATGTAAAAGTTTGCCAACAGTTTGTGTTAGGTTAGAATAAAGCATGGTGCCTTAGTCTTCAAATAAGTAATTGTTGTCATCGGGGTTGAAGGTAAATGCCTCTGCCTGTCTCTGAAACTACTACATGTTTGTCTGGCAGTGCTTCTTCTTCTGCTGGGGAAACTGACCTGCTTTTGGCATTTTTAGACTCTGTATTTCTTGAGGATTTCATGAGCAGACCAGCTTTGGTACGACGATAAATTATATCTTAATTGGGAAATGTTTTGCGGCATGACTGGCACTTTTAAAGTTAAGAAACTGCTGAAAAACACTTTGAAGGTCTGTGAATTTCTTTTTTTTTTGTCATAGATCTGACCACTTAGACACCCACGCACCCTCTGCCTTGCTTGTAAAAGGAAAAGATGATTATACGCTGTCACACTGCAGCTGATGTAGGCTGACATATCTCTCTTTCTTTCCTCCTCTCATTACCTGACTGAATTTTAGTTTTTCTTCTTTTTCTCTTATCTCTTATCCATCGTCCTTCTTTCCATCCTGCTGTGTTTTCCATACAACACAACTGCCCGGCCGCTATCTAGCCGGCTACAACAACTTGGAGGTAGCTGAGTATCTGTTGGAGCATGGAGCTGATGTGAATGCACAAGACAAAGGAGGGCTGATACCTTTACACAATGCTGCGTCGTATGGGGTAAGAGACGCACACACATGCTTGACTCGCACTGCCGATCAGTTCACAAGTTCAGTTCAGAAATGCTGCTCTTATCGGCTACTGATTCTGATAATAGATTAACTGTTTATTAATTTCAAAAAGAAAAATCAAGCTGCTGAAATGAAGATTTGGTGCTTTTCACTGTAAATTCTAAATTGAATTGTATCATTTCACTATTTGTTAGGCAAAGCAAGTCATTTGGTGACATCACATTTCTGACATTTTATTATTAAAATAATTAAAAAGAGAATGGTAAGATTCAACTGACTAATTGACTTCCTTTCCATTCTTTTGTGTTGAGGTGAATGTCATGAAGTTTGCTTCTACATTTATAAATTCTTATTTGAGGCTTGTGGGATTCACCCCGCAGAATCTGAATTTGTAGCATACGACTTAGTGCTGCTGATATTTGATATTGAACATTCTGTTTGTTATTTGGGACAGTAAGAACCATACTTATTTCCACCCTATTTCCTCATAAAATAAAACTTATTAACATTATTATTATGCTTAGATTCTCTGAATCAGTGCAGTTTTGTTGTTTTCCTTCCTCTGGAGTTCTTGGTTGTGTCATTTCACTTATAGCATGCTGCTACTGAAAGAGTTATGAAACATATGTTAGGATGAAAAGTTGATGAGCTCTGTGTTTTGGAGACACACACACACACACACACAGACACACACACACACACACTTTAGCATCCCCCACTGGTACCCAGAAACAAGCTACATTGTGTTTGACGCTAAGACAAGAGCTGGAGTCAGACGATGAGGGAAAAGAAAGAAAGGAAGGAAGAACGGTGGGAATACAAGAATCACAATGGCGTTAATAATTCACACGTATTTTCTTCCAGTCCCATGTATTACATTTTTTCTGATCACGATTTTTATATCAGTCTTTAAGTGCTTTTTTTTGCTGTTGTCTCTTCCTCCTCTCACCACCTCCTCTCCTCTTCGTTCTGCTCCCATTTTATTTAATTTGGATCTCTCCTCTCTGCTTCCCTTTACATCTCCTTTTTCTTCCCCTTTCATCTCCTGTCTTCTTCTTTCTTCGTCCGTCATCACCACCTCCTTCCTCTTCTTCACCTCTACCTCCTCTCCTCTGTGTAGCACGTGGACATAGCAGCCCTGCTGATCAAGTACAACACGTGCGTCAACGCTACAGACAAGTGGGCGTTCACGCCGCTCCACGAAGCGGCCCAGAAGGGGCGGACTCAGCTCTGCGCTCTGCTATTGGCCCATGGAGCCGATCCCACTATGAAGAACCAGGAGGGACAGACGCCGCTGGACTTGGCAACAGTAAGAAAGTTTCAGTATCCGTCCTCATTTCTTTATATTAGCAGCCTTACTCCTGTCATGAGACAACACATGGCAATATTATTAGCAATTATTCAACACAAATTTGGCTGGTTATGGTTATTTATGACTGGAGCCCCATGAAAAAAGAGATTTAGACAGTGAAACAGCTAGATTCCAAACTCCTTGCACCCTAATGAGGCTTTCTAATAAGGAACACACTCTACGCACAATTTTGGTACCTAATTTCGCTGTAGGTACCAAAGTTTGAGAGAACACGTCACTGCAACTGACACACACACACACACACAGGTTGTGAAGTTGCTTAATTCTGCTACAGATTGACAGAAACAAAAGATATGCTGGTAGCTCTGTGTACTAACTATGAAAAATAAACCATATTTAATACAGTGGATACTGGGCAGGTCATTTAGGTGTAGAGTCATATAGTGCATAAACAATGTCTGTCTACATCCTGTCATTCTGTCTGTTGCAGGCTGACGACATCAGAGCATTGTTGATCGACGCCATGCCGCCAGATGCCCTGCCAAGCTGTTTAAAACCCCAGGCCACTGTGGTGAGTGTCCACACACGTACATACATGTGCAGACAGACACGCAGCCCCGTGGTGGCCATATTATGTGTTTGCTGTAAAAAGAAATGATGATAGCTGTTGAAGTGGTTGAGATAGTTGAAGTGTATGCACTGTAAAAAGTTGTAGGAAGTAGAGTCAGTCAATGGTTTAGCAATACATGTGTTCAATTATTGGTCCTTTAAACCAAATCGTCTCTTTTACTCTCAGGTGAGTGCAAGTGTGGTGAGTTCGAGCGTGGCGAGTACAGGTGCGGCAGGGGGCGTGGTCATCTCGCCGTCTCCATCCCCGTCCTGCCTGTCTGCAGCCAGCAGCATAGACAACCTGACGACGCCCCTCAGTGACATCACTGTGGGCGGGGCCACTGGACCAGCAGACGGAGCATCTGGGTCTGACAGGAAGGAAGGAGAAAGTACGTACAAACACAGTTTGTATCATAAATCAGGGGTTGGTTCTGAAAATGAACAAAAATGCTCATTTTGCTAGGTGTCGTAGACGTTCACGTAAACATATCTGATAACCCTGCTGACATCACTGTGCCTCTGCAGCTCTGCTCGACATGACCATCAACCAGTTCTTGAAGAGCGTAGGGCTGGAACACCTCCGAGACATCTTCCAGAGGGAACAGGTACACGCACACTTTTTAAAATCTGTCTTGGGGAAAGACAAAAGTGAGAGGGAACAGCAAAAGATATGAAGAAGTAAAAATGGCACGCAGATGCAGGGGGGGGGGTAAACCAGGAAAGAGCTTCAGATTGCAAGTGAAATATATCTTTATAGGTAACATTTTTTAATGTAAATATCCAACTTTGTAATCATCTTTTTAGGCTCATTTATTATTAGTAGTAAGTTTTCTCTCTTGGTTACATACTAATTCAATCTTGTTTGAAACTAATTAATTGACTTACTTTTCTTTCCTTTGTTTTTGTTCCATTTTACATTCCTCATGTTATCTACTGTCATGGCTGTAGATTCTCTGTCTTGTTCTTTTGTAAACATAACATAATGCACATAAAAACAGAGACATAGAAGGAGGAGACGTGGACGGAGCAACAGAGACAGAAGAGGGATACAGATGGACAGAGTGAGAGAGAAACGGAAAGAGAGGGAGGCTTGAGGAGAAAGATGGAGAAAATAGAAAGACGGAGACAGAAAAGGAAACAGATGGGGTGACAGAAAGAGGAGAAAACAGACAGGGAGAGAGACAGAAATAGAAAGTGAGATTGAAAGGTGACCGGGCAAAGCATAGAAGAGTGGGAGCAACAAAAAGGAGGATATGTTTACGGTATTATTTGTCCCCCTAAAGGGAAACCAGCCATCATTAATATTCAGGTGAAGAGTGAGATGGCGGTGAGTCAGCTGGATGTTAATGGAAAAGAACATTTTTATTTCAGAAGAACACGAACAAGGAACTGATTTTACATGTTTGTTGAATATAAATTATATAAATCCATACTTTAACTCATAATGTGGGAATTATAATTGTATTTAAAAAGTAAAACTTATTTCAGCTGT
This sequence comes from Nannoperca obscura, assembly GCA_036024295.1. Lineage (NCBI taxonomy): Eukaryota > Metazoa > Chordata > Actinopteri > Centrarchiformes > Percichthyidae > Nannoperca > Nannoperca obscura. The sequence goes on from JAVQJL010007262.1 coordinate 20,057, forward strand.
AATGATTAATAACTCGTGTGGACTTTCTGCTGAGGCAATCCTCCTCTCTGCTCACTCGTTGCTACAGAACGGGAATAATTGAAAACCTTTTTGAACATAAAGTTTGATGGCACAGTTTATGCTCTGATGCTGCTTTTTCATCGCTCTGATGAAATGTTAAGCTGGCAGCTTGAAGCATCAGCCAGGGGTGAGAAACCAGGTTGATGTGTGACTTTTAAGTTGCGTGAGTGTTTTGGATGATTACATCAAATTGGATGTGACAAACTGTTTTGCTCTGTTAGAGATCATACAAGCTTCTGCAGAAGTAAACGAAGCTGAAGTTTTCATCTCTATGCTGTGATTTCTGAATTGAATTAGGCGTTTTTGTTTGAACTTTGCCAGACAAATTGTCCAGTTTGTTTTGCTTCTTTCTGCCTGGTGCCCGTCTCTGTAAACTCTGATGATTTACACCTGTAGCAGTGATCCCAGCAGCTCAGAGGGAAGTAGGTAAAGGTTACTGTTTGAAAAGCAGACTTATCTCTGCCTTCAGCATGAATTTCATCTCTGCTCTCCCTGAACAAACTTGATTAACAATTTGCATATTAATGGCTTGATTACTGCAATTCATTCATTGACCTTTTCTTCATGCCACTTCTGTCTTTCTCTCATGAATATTTGTCAGACCTATTGTCTCTGCCATATGTCTTAGATCATTGAACTAAGACTGTTGGCAATTTTAATGGTCAGTTGTAGCATGACCTGCTGTTGTCACCACTGAACTGCAGAGTTCTCCAGTTAAATATGGTAGAACAGCACTTGGTTTAGTTGACGGATGTATAATTTGATGTATGGCTGGAAGACTTATCACATTATTATCATAAAATGTTATTTTCCATCACTTTTTTGTCGCTCGATCAGATTTCGCTCGATGTGCTGGCAGACATGGGTCACGAGGAGCTGAAGGAGATCGGCATCAACGCTTACGGTCACAGACACAAACTCATCAAGGGCATCGAGAGGCTGCTGGGAGGCCAGCAAGGTCAGAACGAACGAACACAAACACACACACACTCTCCTCAAGCTGACATGTAATGTATTGTATTAATTTTATTGGAATTAAATAAATATGTATTCTTAAAATAACACTGGGAATGTTAAAACACACGATTGTGATTTTCTTCAACACAATCAAGTCTTCCTGATAACGTCAAGGTATGCTATCTAGTTAACCTGCCTCAGACCAGTTGACACTCAAAATGCTTATTTTACATCTATACATCAAACTCTTGGGTTAGGTATGTAAATATACCTGTAATTTATGATTTAAAAAATAGCTGATTAGGCCTAAAACCTAAAGATTTAACATGCTTCTATAACAAAACCAAACAAGCAGACACACACACACACACACACACGTGGTTTTACTATGATCACAAATTGCAATGCATGACCTGCAAGTCAGATACCATCGTTGACGTTCATCCTGTCCTGACTCATTTATCTAAATGTGTGTTTGCAGGTGCAAACCCATATTTGACGTTCCACTGCTCCAGCCAGGGCACCGTGCTGATCGACCTGGCACCGGACGACAAGGAGTTCCAGTCTGTGGAGGAGGAAGTATGTAAACACACTTATATACACACACACCCACACACCTAACTTTATTTACACAGAAATACACTCTACGCACACTTAGGTTGATGGTGTTTTTTGTACCTCACTACCTGCATGACTTTATAGCAATTTGGTCAAATAATGATTTCTCTAGGTTTTTAAATCTGAAGTGCATACCCATCATTAGTAATTTCAGCCATCTGGCAAAGGACACGGACACACACACACACACACACACACGGACGGACACACACACACACACACACACGGACACACACGGACACACACACACGGACACACACGGGCGGACGCGCACGCGCACACACGCACACACGCACACGCACACACACACGACGGCAGCATAGTAGAGACTCTACATCAGTCTAACCGATCCACTGACTATTTCTCTTGGAAATGAAAATACTAATTCAAAGAGACAGCAGACATCAGTCTGAATGGGTTTGAAACTAATGAGGACCGTCAGATGTTAGCAGAAATTTATCAGGTAATTTAAACTGTAATTTTTACTTGAGAACTTGAAAAATGACATGAGGTCTCTGTTTCGAATACAAGAAAACGTAAGTTAAGTGGCTCTGCACACCAGTATTTTATAATAATCACTAATTTTAGTCTTTAAGATGATAAAATAAATTTGTGAAAGACGGTAATCAAATGTCAGCAATCTTTCAAATGGCTCCATCATTCTGTAAAGCAGCTGCAGCAGCTTCTGCACTATTTTACTTGATGTTTGTTGTTGTTTAGGAATCTACTCTCACTGCATGAGTTGCTACTCTACTTCATCACCGACTATATTGCTCTCTTTACACTCAATTGCCGTTTTATTAGGTAAGCTGAACTAAAACTAATGCATTCTACTACATCAGTCCTGCAATAAATAATCTTCAGGTTTTATCCACATTTGTATCACTGAGGTTAGGCTAAATAACAAACCTCTCCCTGTATAATACAATTCAACAGCACCAACAACTACACCCTCCAAAAAGATCAGTTGAATCAACATTTTCATGAAGGGAGGATTTATTGCAGGACTGTTGTATTAGGCTGCATTAGTGTTAGCTAAGTGTAGCTTAAAAAGTGGCAACTGAGTCGGTCTTTGTCCCCAGTAGTAGCAGTAATAGCTGAAACACCAGAGAGCAATCTGAAAAGAATTAACAAACAATGCCAGAGTTAACAGAAAATACAAGAGTTTGAATTGTTAATGGAGGAGGTTGTTGGAAATTACTTGCTTTTCTCAATTTGAAAACCCCAAAAGCCTCAGAGTGCTAATGCTATCCAGCGAGCCATATGAATCACACCGTATGTGATTCACATTTACACGATATATGGAAACATGTTTTATCCCACACATTCTCCACTTTAACCTTCAGAAACTTTTACTGTGTCATTTTGTCTTCCTCAGCTACAGAGCACCATCAGAGAACACCGCGATGGAGGCAACGCAGGTGGAGTCTTCAGCCGGTACAACATCATTAAGGTGTGTACTCAACACAAACAGACCGATTGTCTCTTTATGGTCAAAAAGAAGGAATTTAAACTTGCAAAGAGTTTGTCAGTTTTAAATTTGGTGTCTTGTTTAACTTTTGCAAATAAATTTTAATTCACAGCACAAGTGACTCACTTCTCTTTTTATTTCTCTCTCTGCAGATTCAGAAGGTGGTGAATAAGAAGCTACGGGAGAGATATGCACACAGACAAAAGGAAATTGCAGACGAGAATCACAACCATCACAACGAGCGAATGCTCTTTCACGGTAAATTAACACGCGACATACTGCAGCTCAGCAGGGTGGGGTTCCTCCGCATATATTAGAATGTGTCCAACCTGGTGATAGTTTTCCTCAAAGTTGACACAAGTGAAAACACAGCTTGGTCTTCTGTATCAAGGTTCAACCATTCGTGTGCTCGGTGATGAACTCGGCTTTGTACTGCAATGTTCTCATTCTGTAAGCTTGAACAAGGCTCATGAATCTTCCACTTCCTCTTTCAGCCGCAAGGCTCTCAGGTCACAGCTCTGCAGTCGTGCCCTGTTTTTTTTTTAAAACACCGTAGAGTAGAAAATCCCAGGAAGTCGTCTGGCACCAACGATCATTCTATTTTCAAAGTCTTGGATAACATTTAAACAGTATGTCTCTACCGTGTCTGCGTACTTTATTTGTTTCACGGTCTAGAGAAGAGAGGCGTTTATGAAAGGGGAGGAGTTCTAATTGTAGCGGATAGCAAACATGACATGAACTATGATTTTAGAACTCTTTAAATTATTATTGTTAGCTTCTTTCTTTTTGGGACTCATCCCAGTGGAGGCTCCAGAAAAGTATATAATACTAAATGTTTAAGATAAAAACAATATGTGATGGCAGATTTTCCAGGAAGTGTGCCTGTCCCCACAGTGGAGGAGTATTTTTTGTGGTGCGATGGACTCAACATGAATGTGTCTTTTTTTCACGCCAGGTTCTCCCTTCATCAATGCCATCATCCATAAGGGCTTTGACGAGCGACACGCCTACATTGGCGGCATGTTTGGCGCCGGGATATATTTTGCTGAGAACTCCTCCAAAAGCAACCAGTACGTGTATGGGATTGGTGGAGGGACAGGATGTCCCACCCACAAAGACCGCTCCTGCTACGTGTGCCACAGGTGAGACCTCTGATTAGTTTACATCAAATGTAAGGTTACGCTTTATATTAAAAGGTCCTTGTAAGATGCTTAAACATTGTTTTAATGACAGTATAAGACATTAAAATGTATTTGCATTTATTTTAAATTGCTTTATGGTCACAAAAATGTTTATTATGCACCTATTAACAGTCAACTATGCTTTTCAAATCCTATATAATGTGTTATTGTTATAAAGCAGATTCTAATACGTTATAGACGTCATAGAAACTGTTAAGCTCGTGTAACAGGTTTTTAAAGTGGGAGGCGGGCTCTCCCCCGGGGGTCCAAACGGTTTCAGGGAGTGGACGTGAAACAAATATGACGGTTATCAAAAGATTGCATAGAAACGCGATAGTTCAGAGATACAGTAGTTTTGGGCAATTGTGTCATTTTTCCTCAGAGTCAGGAACTGAGAGCCTTAGGACAAACCAGGTTTTTTCTATTTGGTGTATTCTGGGGTTACGTCAAACAGCAATATTAGGTTATCCTGGCTCAACTCTTGAGTGTCTATGGGCTAATATGATCCCTATAGTCATCCAGGAATTGTGCAAAACTAAACAAGTAAACTAAGGGGTCTCTTTTTCCAAGCTTTGTCTAAAAAAAAGTCACAGTCTCCGACTTTGAAAACCAACATCATATTACTTTGAGTAAAAATATGAATTAAACATTTGTATGCGGTATCTGATATAGACTGTATATGTCCATTCATACGACCTTACCGTTGACGCCGTCATTCTGTGTGTTTCATTTTAGGCAGATGTTGTTCTGCAGAGTGACGCTGGGCAAGTCCTTCCTTCAGTTCAGTGCAATGAAAATGGCCCACGCCCCCCCCGGACACCACTCCGTTATAGGACGGCCCAGTGTCAACGGACTGGCGTATGCAGAGTACGTCATCTACAGAGGGGAGCAGGTTGGTACACACACACACACACACTTTATAAAGACCACTGTGTCTGTTCATGTGTGTAAAACACCTTCGTTACGTAATTTAAGGAGAATTTGTAAGATCAGTTTACAAAGATATAAAACAGAAAAGCAAGCAAATCTTACATTTAAAATAAACGATACATTGTCTGTTCTATTAATATACTTTTATATCATGTGTTCTTTTCCCACAGGCTTACCCAGAATACCTGATCACCTACCAGATTGTGAAGCCGGAGAGTCTGGCCACGCCTGCTGCCACCCCCGAGCAGAAGTCCTAAAACGCAAGTCACAGCTGGATCCGAAGGAGGCCAGACTGCAATGGACTACAGGCGCTCTCTGAGAGGACCGGAACTGACACACAACCTCCAACCCAAAATTGAAGTCTGCAGAGCTGAACTTGAGGAGGGTGAGGCGAAGTGGCAGTCGTCAGATGATCCTCGGGAACAAGACGTGGACGTGCCTAAACAGAAGAATGAGGAGGCAGTGTCTTTTAGTTTTGGGGTACAATACATGTTCACTCCAACGCAGCGGAGAGCAAAAATCCATCAGATTCTAATTTTGCAGGAGAAAAAGAAAAGTGAACCAGTAAGCTCATTTTTAAATTTGCAGGCCTCTGGCCGAAACAATAAAGAGCAATTAGAACAGGACGCAGTCCAAAGCAAAACAAGCATCCCTGATTCTGCACCTATGCGCTGCTCATGCGTTCTACCCCCCGAGTTTGAATGTGTTTTGATAGCGTGTCCTCTTTCGGCTCTGTGCATCATCCACAGCAACAAAACAACACCCCGAGGCCACTTCCAGAAACGGCGATTGTCGTGCTGAGAACAGAAATCCAGCGCAGGTTACGTTACAGCTTGTCACATTTTCACCAATGAGGTTCATCGGAACGAGACGCGGCTCTGTGTGTTCTCTCACATCGTTTCGGCTGTAAACAAAGCAGAACATGATGAACCAAAATGTGAGCTGGGAGAAGGGAAGTAGAGCAGATTACAGTGGACAAATACCCAGAAGTCAATAAGCAGAAAACAAACAGGAGACCACAATGCACTGCTGCTGCAGACCTTCCACTATAGTCCACACCGGGACCATGTTCTTGACATTACTCTGAAGCCCCACATCGTGATTAATCCTCCACTTGTCGAGTGCAGTTTAACGACCACACGTCTCTGCTGCTACACCTCAGTCTCTCATGCACACTTGTTTTTAATGTCCCTCAGAGGGACCCACATTTTCCCTGTGTTGTTTACATGAACCTGCTGCCTTCTGGCCCTTCCCTCTCTACCTGTAACTCTTGATGACCCCTAGTGGTGCAACACAGGCAGTGCTGGCTTGCAGTATTAAGGTGAAAACTACAAATATACTGAATAACAGGAAGGCATTAATGTTGGGAGTCATTCCTACACAATACTGTTGATTTGTGTTTGTCAACCATTATTCCATTTTTGTTTTCTTCCTTGCATGTTTTGTTATTTTTCTATAATTTTGGGGTCGTCTTTATACTCCTGCGTTTACTAAAACTCCTCACAAAATTACAAGCAAATGTGAAAAATGAGCCCAGTCACTGTATCTTAGCGAGCCATTCAGCGGGCTGGTCACGGGCTTCGAAAAGATATTCACATAACCAGAAGTCTGCAGGCTGACTGAGGAAGATGATGGATACGTTGTACATAAAGATGAGCCATCACATCTGTATTAACCATTCATGGTGACACTAACATCATAAACGGCAAGATTAACACACTCCTCACTACCAACTGTAAGCTTGAACCGTTTGTGTTTTACTACACTGACCATGTTCTTTGGTTTATTTATGATTGTTATGATCGCTGTAACACATGGGACCACGCGGCTTCATTTTCTTTCATGTCAATCACGTCAAGTAGTACTGAAAGTCTTTAAAATCCCTTGAAATTGTGATGAATGGAAAGGGAAATGGCCTTAAAAGTTTTTGAGAATGAATAGATTGCCTTGAAATCACTTGGAAACTCACTATGAGAAGTTTACTTAAATCAGGCAGCAGCTAAAGAGAGAAAGCTGGTTTATATCTGTTACAAAGTCAGAAGATTTTTAGACAGTTAGGGACGGGCCATTTACATTTCTCAGCTGTTCTGATATTAGATTGTTTTTTATATTAACTTTGTTAGCATCACCGTGTCTGCCAGTTAGACTCAGATTGCAGCCGATTTGCACTTTCAAGGTGAAAGATGACGTTGGTCTGAGATTAAAGAAGATTAAATCTGTGTTAAGTGTGAACTGAGCCCATACCTTCATATGTTTTCAGAAAACATTTACTGGTAGCTCAAAATAGCTGCGACGATTAAACTAAACCCTTTGAGTCAGACCATTTTCAAGCTGTGAAGTTTCCACAGCAGCATTTTGCAGTCCACACATTTGATAGCAAGAGTTTATCCCAATAATAATAATAATGAGTGAATTATTTGAGTAGCAGCACATTTCAGCCAATTACAAAGTGATTGCAGGGGAAGGAAATTAATTAAAACTAGAAAATCCAATGAATAAGTGACAACTGATGACTAAAGTAAAAATAAGAAAAACCAATAAGCTTGAAATTATATAATAGAACGTTTTTAAAGGTAAACCGCTCTGGGACACAGTTGACATGTATTTGTGTGGTTTGTTTTTAAGACATGACAAGACTGAAATTATGATTTTACCTGCCTGGAAGATGTTTCTTTTACACACAATGTCCATCAAATTATTGTTTTCCCTCAAAGTCAGTTAAGGTTTCACAAAATGCCCACATCTCAATTTATAGTTGAACAGGTGAATGACAGAGCCAGAGTGGTATTGTTTTGAGTATGAGATATGTTGGTTTGTTTTTAACACCTTGTGTGTCGTCTGATCAGTCAGCATTAGGTCACGGTTGGCTCTCGTGGCTTACAGAGCAGGTGGAGTTTATGGTGTTAACTTTATTAAGGTCAGTATGATTTATTAACAGACTGTAAATAAACTAACTCCAGATGGGCCTTTAATGGATGACTTTGGGTTTACTTTTCATGCTTTTTTTTCTTTGAAAGACTTTTCAAATACTTTTTTTATGCGATAACTATTTGAATTGTGTTTTAGCTAGTCTGTCTCTACTTCAAGGACCAGTCAGAGATCATGTTGTAAATAGTTTGGAAGGGTGTGTGTGCTCAATCAATCCAACGCCTCATCTTCTGACCTGCCTTCTACTGAAAGCCACCACTTCAATTAACACATTTCCTCATCAGTGATGTCTGACCTCCTGTTGTACAGAGCTGCTAACCAGCTGACGTGGAACAGAAACTCTTGTACAGAACAAAAACTCCTTAATAAAAAGAACTTACCAAGTGTCTCAGTCTCTCTTCAGTTTATTGGCACCACATGGTTACCAAACAGAATGTACTTTTTACTTAGTCCTGCCTCTGTATTCATCTTTTGTCAATCCACCAAGCAGTTTTTACTCTTCTACAAAGCCTCTCAATATACATGCTAAATAAAAAACACCTTCAAGTATAATACAATTCAACTGCACCACAAACCACAGCCTCAACAGACACTGATTATAACCATCAAGGGTTTATTGCAGGGCGTTTACATTAGGCTGCATTTCTTTCAGTGAATTGTACCCAATAAACTGGCAACTTCCATTCACATGCTGCAGTATAACTACAGGAACACGAGCCAGAAAAAGTTTATTTTTGGTTACTTTAAGTTTGTTTTCTGACCTGCTGTCAAACTACAACCCGTTTTGAATGAAGGTACTTTTAGGCAGAAAAACTGTCGTCAACAACCACAAACATCTCTAGGTAGTGGTGGCGACTGTAATCCTGACAGTGAGATCCGGCAGACCGAGAGGGATGATCTCACAAAAGGACCTTCATGTGTTTGTTTGAGATCAGGGAGGTCTTAAAACTCCAACTCATCCCATTTCCTATACTGTTCAATTGATTTTCTGTGTTCTGTGTTTCTGCTGGAAGACGAATGGCCGCGAGGCTAAAAATCGCTCGGCAGCTCAGCCAATCAAAGAACAGAGAGATACACGTTGCCATTCATCAACACAAACAAGCTTATAAATATAAGATCAAACTGGATGGTAAATCAAGATGGGGAGAAAAAAGCAAAATCATCAATACCCACCAAAGATAAAGAGAGCAAGTCAACCTTTTTTTGTAACCCATCTAAACACTGGAGGTTCTGGCATACTGAAACCACAGGGGCCACACTCTGGTTCTTTTAGAAGGGCCACTATATCTTCATTCAATTTAGCAGTGAAAAATATGTGGGGAAGTGAAGTCTGACCAAAAAAATAAAATGGGACAAAAAGGACACGGTGACTTTAACAAAGTTAGATTTGTAGAACCATTGTTTTGTGCTGTAAGACTATGGAAGCCCAGGCCTGTCCATTTTTAACAGAAATCACTTAATCTTGGAAAATTCAATTTAAATGTGTTTCTTCATATGAAAATATATGTTTACTGCCAAAGCAAAAACCTCTATGAAAACTACCTCGAACACTCGGCAGGTTACAAAATCTGGTTAGCTGAAAAAGCTCAAATCAGAGGACAGCATTCTGCTGCTGGGGTTCCGTCTGAGGCCAGGGGTTCTGATGGTTTTACAGATCTCTCTAAAAGGCCTGGGACAATCCTGCTAATGTTCATGGTGAACAGCATCTTATCAGATCACTCCTCAAACACTGGATACACTACTTCCCCAGTGACACAGATGTCCAGATATCACCACCATCACATTTCTTACCAAATTTATAAAAAAATAAAAATAAAAAAAAACGGCATTTCATGGGTTCAACGCGCCATCTACTGTTTTAAATCTGCCATGAACCTGCCAGCCCACTGCTGACACCGAGACCTGTCTAAATTATGAAATGTATATATTAAATACAATTTTAAAAAAGAGACTAATCAGTGTCAGTCTCCCCCATGTCCCCTGATCCACACACTATATAGTCTTGAGGCCACACCTCCTACAGTCCTTCCCTCATTAGTTGCAGTTTTTTTTTTTTTTGCTGGGAGACAGGGTCCCAGCTGAGTTATCAACACTCCATCTCCCATTTCATTCAGTGGTGTAACAACTACTATCTGCAGCTGAATGTTAATAAGACGAAGGAACTGGTCATCAGCACCCCAAACACACCACTGACATCCACAAATGCTGCCAGCAAAGACTCTCCACTATCCGCAAGCTCCAAGCACTCCCCCACCTTCAGATTCTGCTTTACAAAAGCATAATTCAATCTTTAATACTCTGCTGCTCCCCGTCTTCTCACCTTGCTGTTGTCCGGAGGGAGGGAGGCGCGCGCACACACACACACACACACACATTGGTGTCCTTACCCCAGACCTCTCAGATGTTAATAACAGATCCATCACTCACCAGAGCACGTGACCCTGGACACCCCTTCATCCCACTTTTCATTCTACTTCCACCTGAGTGCAGATACAGAACACTGAAGATGGAGAATATCAGTGTTTCAGTAGAAGTTGTATCCAACATAGCTCACTAATCACTAAACAAATGTGTTCATGTTGATTTGGGTCATGCTCTTGTATGTACCTTTGTTCTGGAGGAACACAATGAATTTGGGAACAATAAAATATGTCCCTGCAGTCATGAGCATTTCGATTTCATTACCAATGTGATCAAACCAAGACACAATTCAAATTTAACAATCCAGTTTGTAATTTCATTCTTAAATCTGTCAGATAATTAAATGTCGATTTCACGTTCAATTTTTTTTTCATTCTATGGCTTTAACTCAGTTATGCAGTTGAATTTATTTAAATTCTTATTTTGTCATAACGTGCACGCAAATGGGAAAAAATACATTTTTTTTAAAATTGGATTAAGTGGTTTCATTTTGTTGTTGACAATCCTGGACTTATGAATAGTAAGCTGGTAAACCACAGGATCACATTTCTTATCGTCTTACCATACAAACATATATACACTGCTAGCAATATTACCTTATGATGCCGATATTGAGGCGCATAAAGAGATCTAGATACCAAGACCTACTGATGCATGCATGCATGTCATACCTCCGGAGCTCCTGTTAATTATGTGCTTGGTATCCAAGAACAGCCTAAATGGTCTGCAGGTTGCTAATTTAAAGCTACTGACACGCGATGCAGCTCAGTTTCAAATCCAAACATAGGAGAACAATAAAACCTCAACTCAGCAGTGCGCGCAGCCAGCAGTGAGAGGGTGTTTGACTCACGTTATGCGACGCTGAAGTCAGTTCTCTTGTTCTCTTGGGAAGTCGATTAATCAACGGGAATCAGCTTCACCTGGTGTCACGTGCGCAACACCAGCAGGTACCACTAGAGGGCGCCGCCCCGCCCACTTTCTACACCGTACAGCACAGTTCATCAAGTCACCCTACAGAAAGAAAACAGACATCTAGACCATGTAAATAATACAACAAAACAAACTAAATGCTGTGCAAAGAAAAATGAATGTTGTAGTTGGTGGTGGGGCGTATCGAATGTTATTCAGGACACTCCAGCAGTTTGGACCATTATAATAAAACAAAGGTGGAATGGGCAGCAATGGCTCAAAACATCCGTCAATCAATCAAAAGCACCTCAAAACGTGCTTCTTTTTAAAGAAATAGTTTGACTTTCATTTTGATTGAACCTCAGAACAACCTGCCAGCTGACCTCAGTGAACCTAACGAGTTCATGTTGGACAAGCAAGTCAGAGAGCTGCCATGGGAGCGAGGCCAGGTGGAAGAATGAAAACGCTGTGCTCAGTTCTGAGACAAGCAGAGGTTCGAGAACACCTGTGTGCTGTGATGAGTCTGACAGCAGCATGTTCAGTTAACTGATGCTTTTAATGCATTCAAATAGTGACTTAACAGAGCTGGGGGATGCGGAAAGTCTGTGGAAACTGAGGAGGAGATTGGAAGACGTTTTATTGAAATGACAATGATAGGTATGTTGGATCATAAGTGAGTTTTGGCCTGCCTTGGTTCCCGAGAACCAGGACTGTTGTCACAGGGGCCCCGCGTTGGACAGAGATCATGAATCTCTGCAGTGTCTTGTCTTCCCTGTGAATCACACCCTGACCTGTGTCTGCGCCTCGCTCATGTTTTGTGGGTGTCATCATCTTGAATAGGCTGAACAAGGACAATGAAATGTTCTCACCACTCGATGGCGCTCCAAGCTGACATTCCTTTCTCTGAAAGAGGGAGTAAAAAAAACCCAAAGTATTATTTCCCACACAAGGGAACAGCGTTCCTAGCATTTTAAATGATAAAGGATACACATGCTGTCCATAGATTTCTTATTTTATTACATTTTTTAAAAATCGGTTTGAGGATTAGTTGCTTGAAATAATTCAAAGCACAATTAGATGCCTGCACGTGGCTGTAGAGATAAGCAGCCCAACAGCAGTTGCAGTTCTTGTGCATTTAGTTTTTATTCTACAGGCATTACTGTTTTTGCGTCCTCCCCCTTAACTTTATTTGACGTGCTGCAGTTTGTCTTTGACCTCTGGCCTCTTTGGTTTATTCTGGACTACTTTATTTATTGACTTTTGGAAAGTTATTAGACGTATAAGAGGAGGCACCTCTAAAAACCTCTTGCTGTGACACCATTATGTGGAAAAATCTGTGATGAGTCATTCAAACCTTAATTTGCTAAATTACTACATTCTTAATAGGAATGAACACAAATATATTATTTACTGTCTTCATTTCCTTTCATCAAAATGTGTGTATTCATACTTTGTTTCTATTCAGTTTCACACACCATCAAACAAAGAAAGCACTTACAACTTCTTTAAGAACATTGTTTATTCAACAGTGGATCTTCAGTAATAAATAAATGCACAGATCATTCATTCCACAATAAAATTGAGGGAAAGTTCTTTTTTTTAAATATAAATGTCCAAGTGGAGGATCGATATTGCCATGATGGGTAAACAGCATTGACCAGACAGAGAGGACAGTCAAGTCACATGGACTAACATAGAGAGGCAGACAGACAGACAGACAGACAGACAGACAGACAGACAGGTACCACACAGATGTGTACAAAGTATTGCGTTTTTCACTGATTGGCTGTAATTTCTCTCTCTCTCTCTCTCTCTCTCTCTGTCAGTCTATACCATGGCACTTTATACAAAGTCTAGTCAGTCTACCATCACCATGATGTACAAATCAATCATAAATTAGAAATACAGAGTTGCATCACTTCAAAGTGCTACAGAGATAGGTGCCGACAATCTTCAAAAACAGGAAATGGTTAGTTTTCTTTGTGTTTGTGTGTGTGTGTTATCTGTCTGTGTGTTTTGTGCATACATCAGGACCCGGGTATAAAAGCAACCGTGGTTGGACTTTGTGCCTTTGGATGTCTAGCACAGACTGTAGAGCTTAGCCCGGTGAAGAGCAAAAGCAATACAAACATCGCCAGATTGTTATATAACGAAACGTCCTAAAAAGTCACCGCTGTTGGTGTTTTCCTTGAATGGATTGTTCAGTACAGTATTGCAAGACTTCAAGGTGCTACGGAGAGAGCTGTGGACAACCTTCAAAAAGGGTTAAGGTCATGTCAGGACTCAGATGTACACTGAATGAACTGATTTATAAGGACAACTTCCTGTTATTGGATTATGGCCTCAAAAGCTTCCTTCTCTTTTTCTACTCTTCTTTTTCAGTGTGGATTTAAAAAGTGAAACCTGGATTCTCCTCACGATCAACAACACTGACAGTCCCTGATGTTTGGTAAGCAGAGTGCTAAACACTGACTTTTGTTGGATGGATCTGTGGATATATGCGAGAAAATATTGCCAATTTGTTCAAAGCACATTCAGACGTTGCTTTAAAGGTATGTTTTTTAAAGTTTTGTCAGCCTGAAGAATTACCATTTCAAAAGATGGAATTCACTGTGAGTCTGCCGCCTAATATGGACTTACACCTATTCAAACAGGATATTATGGTTTTGTCCATCTGTGAGTGTGCGTGAGTCGAGATGAAGAGAGGAGCGTTTGCTCTGTGGAATAAGAATCTGTGTTTCGTTCAGCCCTTTCATTCAAAACCACTTTTCTGCGATGTAGCAGACGGGGTGTCCTACAGTTTGTATGAGGGGCCTGCAGCAGGGGGTTCCCAGCCCATTTACGAGGGCCCTGGCCTTTATTTGGCATCCTATTTTATTTATTTAGCCTCTTCGGCGAGGACGTGAGGAACAGAGGAGAGAGGGCGGATGGAGTGAAGATGAGAGGCAGAGATGAGAGGAAGAGGAGGAGGAGGAGGAGGGAGGGAATATAAAAGGATGAAAAGGAGAGGAGAGGAAGGTGTGTGTGTGTTGGGGGAGAGGGGGGGGGGGCAGAGAGAGGAAGAGGACGTATGAAAGACAGGAAGCTCCGGTCGGATTGCCAGCAGAGCACCTGTCACTGAAGAGGCTCCTGCTTTCTATCACCGTCTCCTCCCCTCTTTTCTCCATCCATCTCTTTTGTCTGGCAACAGGAGGGACACCCAAAGGGGAAGGAGCGGGTGCTTAAAATCCCTCCTTCCTTCCTGTGTCCATCTCCTCTCCTAAAGACCTGTTGTCTCCATAGCAACAGACCCTGACTTCATACTGAGCTTATTCAGTTGGTAGTCATGAATGTGTGTGTGTGAGGCAGAGAGCGAGAGAGAGCGAGAGAGAGAGTTCGCTGCTGCTCGTGCCTCTCTGTGTCAGTGTCTGTGTGTGTGTGTCAGCGTGCCTCTGTTCATGTTGTTGTTTCGGTTTGTATCTTCAGTAAACGTCCAACGCTCCACCCGAACTCGTTCACCAAAACAAGCTTAGACAACCAGTTCATTTTTGGTCAATTTGAATAAATCTCCTGTTAAAACGGAAGGAATTCTGAACTTTAAAAAGTGTTTTTCAGTCTTTGAGTTTTGAATCAGGCACCATGACGTTTCTCACCCCGCCCCCACACCCTGGAAGCATGTTCATACTGCAGAGGCCAGTAAGACTGACAGCTCTTCCAGCCAGTGACAACACAGTCTGTGCTCAGTTAGTTTGTCGGGGGAAGGCTGTGATTGGCTATCCATCAGCAGCCGGGGGAGGTCGTGATCTGGTTGTGGTGCAGGTAGGCGGGGTTCACCACAGAAACCGGGAAGTTGAAAATGAACGGAGAGGTGGGCGTGGCCGTCGTCGAGGTGGTGGTCGTTGAGGACTTGGGTCCGAGCAGCGGGCTCGCTGTGGCGGCCGCTTCGGCTGCGCATGAGGTGGCGAGTAGCTGCGACTCGAACTGCAGCAGCTGCCCCATGAAGCTGAAGTTGGGGGAGATGATGCTGCGACGCCGCCGCACAAACTCGAAGGCTTCGTCAAGGCGCACCCGCTTCCTCTTCATCAGGTAGGCCAGGCAGATGGTGGCGGAGCGGGAGATGCCTGCTTGACAATGGACCAGCACTCGCCCACTGGAGTCCCGTACTGAATCTGAGGAGAGAGGGGGGGTCAGAGTTCAGAGGTTTCCATGGACAATAAATATAATTCAGTTTTTATAGGCAACTACAAAAGTCTCAGATGGATTGGCACCAAATTTTGTAACGACATTTGTGGTTCCCAGACAATGTACCCTAATGGCTTTGGTGACCCTCAACAATGTCTCAACAACTAAAATGTAATCCCATAATTTATGTTGTAACGCCATCTAGCTGTAGACTCTTAGCCCTGTTGTTTGATTGGATGCTATCATTCTTTTTTTCATGGTGGTTTGCAGCAAGCTCAATTTCCTTCATGGACAATGAAAGTGAACTGAATGTTTTCATCCTTCTATTCAGTTTTTTTTAAGGTGAAAAACCAATTTGAACTTGGTGGCACCAAGTAGCCTAATAAAATGTAAATCTCAGTTCACATTAAATGCAAAGGAAGGAGAAGTTGGTGGCTAATTTCCAGCCGGTCCTGATGCTGAACAAATACAAAATGAATGCTGTACTGAAGCTCGTGTTTAACTCTTTCTTCATCTGTAACTGTGTGAACACCTTGAATCTTAACAAACTGTCACCCAAGGTGTAATTTTTGGGGGGTTTTACAGCAAGTATTTTAAACACAACAGATGTACAGTGACACTTTTCCTCAAGCGCTTTTCATTTCCCCTCCCTGTGCAGTCAAACCGGTAACTAACCTCAAAGTGAGAAAGCAGCAAATCACATTTCACTGAAACACGCAAGTGCACTAATTTTAGTCACCAGACTCTTTCACACATCCTCTCCTGTCCTATTTATGTCTCTACCTCTTTCGGTGTGTTTAGGCGCATGCTATTACTTTGTTACTGTGCATAACCAGATTATGGTAATAGTTTGATTAAAGTGTTAGTAACTCAACAGTAACTCAATTTCCCCAACAACCTCAGTATGAATTAGTTGGGCAGTCATGTTAATGTCCCGGAGCATGTGTGACGGCCTGCAGGAAATTAGAAGCACAGAATATGAAGATAATGGAAGGACTTCATCTATTTTATTTTCATGTTGATTAATTGAATCTAATGTTCCACCACTGCTGGCCTCGCTGCTGTTTGAATATAAAAAAAACCCACTGCTTTGAATCCAGTTCACTCTACGACCTTTCTGGAACATTTACTGGCATTTCTCTAAATGCACAGATGCTTCCACCTCCCCACCCGTCCCTCGTTCTTTTGTGTCTTGCACTGCTTTTCAGATCTGTACATTTTGTCTCTCTCAAACTCTCTTTCACGTACACAAAGAAACAAGAAAGATTTCAGGTAACTCCTCTGCCACAGCGTCTGTTCACCCGGTAACAGTGGATGAGTCAGACTCTGGTCCCACAGCAGCTAACTGTGACGCATACCAGCAACCACACACACACACACATCAGAGTACACGCTCACGAACATACAGTCACAACACGGAAAGCGCGCACACACGCAGCACGGCAAAGCAAATCGTACACTTAGCTTTATTATATTTAGAAAAACAAATGAGAAATCACGCTGCAGAGAAATGATTGATTGGACAATGTTCGTTTTGTTCTACACTGGATTCATGTGATTAGATTTAGATTAAATAGCTATTTTCTTGCTCTTTCTGCTTCTGCTGAAGTGTGTGTGATAATGGGGCTACTGTTATAATTTAATAATCGTTTGCCACAGATTCCAACGAATAAATGTTTGATTTGTCACCAACTGCCTTCTCTTTATGCACCATGTATCCGGTACATGAAAGCTTTTCCATTGTAGTTCTGTGAAAACTCTTTTCAGGGAAAAATTCTCCGATTCAGACAAGAAGTGATGCGCTTTACATTTCTGGCTTCGTTAGCATGAGCAGTGATGAGCCACCACTGCTGAAACTACATCAACAGAAAACCCCAGCAATGAGACATGTCATAGAAATCTAATCATAGAAATTTAAACATATATCCAGACCTGCAACAATTCAGTCAAGTCAAGTCAATTGAAAGAAAACAAATCTATTTTGATAATCAATGTATTGTTTAAGTCTATTTTCAAACAAATATGCAAAATATTTGATGGTTTCAGCTTCTCAAATGTTCGAATTTGTCGCGTATCCTTTTTTTTTTTTTTTTTTACATTACATCAAATTTAACATCTTTGGGTTTTAGACTGTTGGTTGGACAAAACAAGACATTGTTGGGCTCTAGAAAATTGTGATGGGCATGTTTCTGTTGTTTCATAGGCAAACGATCAATCAAGAAAATATTAGACGGAACCAAATAAAACACAAAATATGCTGCATTCTGACGGAAGCTCATTTCATTTGTGGTTATCCACCATGGTAAAGCATTTGTTCTGCTAAGATGCCACACACACACACACACACATCACACACTTACTTACTAACCTATAAACTCAATAGCCTCCAGGAACCAACAGCTGATGTCTTCTTTATGGTTGTCCTCCACTGGAATACATTTGTACTGGTACGCCCCCTCGAAGTGGTTGGGACAGTCGGCGGACACATTCAGCAAGGCAGAGATTCCCATGGTGTCCAGGACCTCTTTCTTCGAGGCATGGAGGGCGCTGCCAAGGTACAGGAACGGGAGGATCTCAACTGGGCCGCCCTGGATCAAAGACAGATGGGATGATTAATGAATTATTTCTTTATAAATCAGCAGCGAATACACAGATTGTCTGTTCTGAGGACGTTGGTAAATAATTAATTCAGTCTTCCAGTTTGTTGACAAACGTCTCCTGACCCAACCTAACTTCGAACCATGTTGGACCAGAGGGGCCGGAGACCAGACGTCTTCAGCATGAGTGTGACTTCGCTTAAATATTTTGTTAATCACATTAGCCACACTTATCATCGGACAGGGGTAGCTTCTTATCTGTGTGATTGATGCAGGGACATTCGATATGGGCCATTTAGTTTGTTTCACGCCGTGTTATTTCCCCATATGGAAACGCGTCTCACTGCAGGAGCTGCGTGACTGATGAGCTGACTAATGTTTACATGCTCAAACCGTAGAATCCACGGTGGAAATAGCCTGTTTTTGATTCCTCGGTGAGTACAACAGCTTCATCTCAGGGATTTACAGTCACTGTGCGCCCGTGCTTCATTGAGGACACCTAGTTCTTTTTCTGTGATCGCACTTAAACTCTTCTGAGAAAAATATGCTTCACAGAATTTCTTCATAAAGTCGATTCAACTCAGTAAACATGTGTTTGCAGTTGCTACAGTGGAAGTAAAACAAACAAACTACGACATAATGCACAGCACATACTGTCAGTTATGTTCAGTCATGTTACATTTCCTGGAAAAAGGAAGTAGCTCACGGAACATACAAATGTGACTATGTGTTTGTTCTTTCTGGTTTTGGCTAAAAATATCAATTGTTGGCCTTAACATTTACATTCACCAAAACCAAACCTCCAGCAACACTGTTGTCACCCTTCACAGTCCAAAACACAAAGCTTTCATGGTAAAAAACAGTAGAAAGTGTTTTGTTCTTATCTGTTCTGTAGCATATTACAAAAAGGAAATATTTTCACTGAGCACATTACATATCACACATCTTTAAAATAGTCTGGTCTGTACTACAAAGAGGAACTATATATGATATAGATATGTTTTCATGTACCAATCCAATTGTGGGGCCAGATATATTTTGAAATATATCTCAAAGCATGATCTAATGTAAGAGTGGAGTCTTGTTTTTTCCCCTTTCACTGGATCTGAGGGGGTGAGCCGGTTTGGCCGACTACACCGGTAGTGAGACTTATTGACGAGGGCTTTGTCTGTTTATGTCACTGCCGCTGACGACCTCAGTACTAACAGTCAGGAAATGATCAATACTGCTAAGAGATGTAATGTGAGGAGGGGTGGGGGTGGAGGGGGAAAGAAAAATAGTGGGTGAGATTCCCATCTGGCAAATTTTACCCAGTCCATAATTTCTATGCTGCAACAGGAAGCTACAACGTTCCTGCGATGAGGGGGGGGGGGGGGGGGGGGGGGGGGGGGGGGGGGGGGGGGGGGGGGGGGGGGGGGGGGGGGGGGGGGGG
>JAVQJL010007263.1:0-21749 GCA_036024295.1 Nannoperca obscura
CCCCCGTAATAAGAAACCTCCTCCTGACAAACTCACGGCTGCACAGAGCAAATCTTTCAGGAGAGTACAGGTGCTACTCGGTGTGTTCGACGCGAGAAACTTCAGTGTGCGCAAAGATAATGTAGGAAAAGAATCGAACTCTTTGCTTTCCATGATTATAATTTTTGTAATATTTGCATAAATTTACTTTTTGCTATTGTAAATACCAAACTGTTATGGTGTCTGTGCTTCTCTTTTAAGTTAAAAATCCTGCTTTGACACATTTATAAACTCTTTCCTTCATGTGTATCGTTTAAAAAACTAAACTTTATCTCCTGCACGTCCCAAAACTGTTTTACATCAGCAAAATGTGGTTTTGGAGGAAACTTAATGTCGACTTTTTACAGTTTTTTGTTTCACGTATCAGAATGTTCTTCTGCTAAATATTCACTGCCAATGTTGCACTTTGTTAAAACAACAGACGTTTGGGCGCTGTTCACGTCTGGTTAGGGATTTGTGTGTATTTGTCACGTGTGATGTTATCTGCTAATATATTCATTATGAAGTTATGGCGTCGTGGACTTCGGCTTCCTCCACATTTTATTGTAAACATATGTAAGGACACTCTGCGCACAAGAGGATGTTTTTTAAGTGCAGCTTATTGCAGCTACGTGGGGTGACGTTTGGCGGGCGTTTGAGCTCAAGACTGAACTTAGATGCTCAGATTTTCACGTTTTGCAAGATGTTTCAAAGTGAAGCCGGCTTATGTGTGACTGCTCTGAATCGGATCAGATCATCCTCGTCTCCGCCTGGTGGTGTTATTCTATATTTTTCTCAATGTCAACAAATCCCATGAAAGGACCATCAGTGTGTTAGTCCATCTCTCAAAACTCTAGGATTTCCGTACTCTGTCTGTGGCTCTCAGCCTTGAGCTCATTGGTTCCTATTGAAGATGTAAATCTTCAAATATTTAGTGTAATTCTTTAAAAAGGCTCATTAATTCTCGTTTTCTTTTTAGCAGATGTTACTTAAACAGCGGGTTAAGTGTATTTATTGGGGACTAGTTTCAGCGGCGGATGAATACACATTTGGGGCAGCAGGGTGGTGAGTCAAAATAAGTGTGTGTGTGTGTGTTTTTATGGTAATGAAGGAACAATCGGTGCCACGCAGTGTCTCATCAGTGGGTTTTTGGACAACAATGGAGCTCTGTGGCTCAGAGGAATAAGATATCAGGCTCTGGATACACAGACAATGCCCAGTTCAGTGCTGTTTTCATGGGGATTTGTTGACTAAGAAAAACACAGATTATCACCAGTAACCCGTTTAGACTAGAAGGACCATGAGCCGCCATGACAGTTATTTTATTTGTGTTAACGTCTCACTCCTTCCTGTGTCGTCGGCGGATGCAGCTACTTAACCGATCTGGTTGACATTGTTTCCCCCAAAACATTACCAGCTGAAGCAGAACAGGTGGGCTGAATGTGCAGGAGAGGAGGTAACACGATGGCATCACACTTTTTAAGGTGGTGACTGACGAGAATACGATCAAACTTTTGTCCCTGACAGTTAATAAAAACCTGTTTTATTTAAAGTGGCTGCTGCTCATCTGATACTGTTACACCACCTTGTGCTGTTTAATGTGGTTGCTTTTGGGGAGAACCTGTATTAATGTGGAGGTCATGTTTGTCCTTAACAACAGAGTTTAGTTTCTTTTGCATATTGTGCCTGTTTCATTTATATTTGGTCAAACAATTTGTTTAAAATGTCAAAGAAGATCTATGTCGTTGATGTACAACAGCTTCAGAGCAGCGTCATTGTCTTAACTGGGTGAGTTCAGGGTCTGTCTAGTTTGGTCGTAAACCACAGTTGTCTGAATAACTAAAGCCTTCCACGCTCCAGTGTTAAAGGGTCCCTTCACCCAAATCACAAAAACATTTGTCCTCAAATGCCTTGTGGTATCTTAAGATGGAATATTAGACAACTATTATTATGAGATTTATAGAATAAAGGTGTAAAATTCTGGAAAAAAAGTTGTATCATTATTTATATATAATAAAGTTGGAATTTACAAGACATAAGTAATGAGAATAAAGTAGTTACACAAATAAGGTGTCGATATTTTGAGAATAATTTAATATATTGAGAGTAAAGTCAATTGTTTCTGAAAAGGCTTAGTGCTATAGGGGGGATTTAATGTTTTGACAAAAACATGATATGACGTAACACAAATTGTAATATTAAGAGAATTAAGTTGTAATTTAAAAGAATTTGCCACATTTTAGTTGTAATACTTTGAGAAAAGAGTCATCATGAGACCATAGTGATACGTTAGAGAAAAGAATCTAAATACTAAAGAAAAATCCAAATAATATGAAAAATAAGTGGTATTTTAACAAAAGAAAAGTTGCAATACTTTGAAAATAATATGATTATATTGGAAAGGAAGTGATAATTTAATGAGTTTGTCTAAAAAGGAGCACTGCCAATGGGAAAAATATGTTTCGACGTGAACAGATAAAAAGGAGAAATTATGAGAATAAAGTTGTAATTTTACAAATAAGGTGGCTATATTTGGAGGAGAAAGACTGAATATTTGTGTGTGTGGGGGGGGGGGGGGACTCATGGGGGTATCGATGTAATTTAAGAAAAAAGGCCTAATATTAGGAAGTAAAAGAAAAATATGAGAAAATGGTTTGAGATATGAATAAATTCAACATTTCAAGGAATACTGTTACAAAGTTGTAATTTTATGAGAAATAGTTTCTTAAAAGACAGTTCTGTTGAAACATTATCTCCCAATACAATAATTCCACTTGCCTGCATTGTATTTGGCTTGAAAGCAGGTCGGGACATGACCTGATCACATGAAATGAAATCCACCTGCGTGGTGGGATACTGGGCTTCAGAAGGGTAATTATTTTTGTGATTTGTGTGAATGTTGACATATTAGTAAAGGTACGTTATGCACGTTGACTACAATACAGGTGTTCCTACGATGTCACATTTATATAATATAATATATTACATATATTTTACAGTGGATGTCTCTGGACAGTCGTGTCTTTTCACTCTGTGTTTCAGGAGAAAATGAGAGATGAACTGATGCCCTACAATCGGCATGCGTACTAACCTGCTGCACAGTTTATACTGTGGCTGGGGATTCTTTGAATAACCCACAACCTGAAACCTACAACTGAACAACTTTTTATAATATAATGAGAGACAGCACCAACAGCCGCAGCTCATGTTCATATAGTTACTGATGTCAGGCCAACTCTCTCCTTTTTACTTGTAAAAGTTTGCCTTAAACACATTTGTTTTCTATTGTTTTGTACAGAGAACAAGCACGTTGTCTCTCTGTGTGTGTGTGTGTGTGTGTGTGTGTGTGTCTCCAAAGCTTGTGTAAAAGTTTTGTCATTTTACTTTAATTTCTGCAAAACACTGATTATGTTTTGGGTTTTATATTTTAAATCAAATCAAATCAGACTTTATTGTAATTTTGTTCATACCAGGGTAAGTACAAAAGGAAAGAGTGTTTCCAGGAGATCAAATAAAATATAGTAGAATTTGATATTAAAAACATCATCCATGAGTTATGAGAAATATTGTCTTATTTAAAGCCTTCTTATGATCTTTTATCTATCATATGATGATATCTCGCCTGCGAAGCAACACTCAGGACAGCGGGGACCCACGCTGTTATCCTTGATCTGCGCATGCGTGCTCCACCCTCGACTGAACTACCAAAGCGGCGGTGACAACAAACTTTTAAACTTTATTTTTTACATAAAGGGTTTATTAAATGAGCCCTGACATCTGACGGAGGACTGAACACCCGAGTCGTGTTTGGAAAAAGACTAATTCAAGGACTTTGGTAACCGTAGAAAGATGTTGGTCGCGTGAGGGCTCGAATAACGTGAGTGTCATTATATTCGGTAAAAAAAACAAAACCGACCTTGTGTCTGTGGCTGGTTCCCGTGATGTTATTTCCTCCAGCAGCGATGTAATCCAACAGGTTAAACCGTAAAGAAAATAACGTATAAAAAAATAATATGAACGGTAACATTGGTCTGTGAATGCTAACAAGCCTTAGCTAACTGTAGCTAGCTAACTGTTAGCTGGGATCATTATTGTAAACGTATTAATCCTTATTCGTTAACCAATTAGCTTATTATCACTTAATGCTCGGTGTGTGAGCCTTTACATCTGTCGTTTGGTGTCTGAGATCTTCTCTCGATGTGTGAAACTTGTGTTTTTGAGAAGACTAAACTGTCTTTTTAAAGTTTGGTGTGTGGATGAGAATAACAGCGAAACGACTCATTTTGACACACTTTCGCCTGACTTTAGTTTCACTTCCTCAGTAACAACTGGACTAAAGCGAAAGCTACGGGTGCCCGGTGAAGCTGCAGGCGGAGGAGCTGCTTATTAGGCTCGTTTAAGATGATCAGTACCGAGAGTTTATGAATGAATTATTAATTAGTCTAATCCGTCTAACTTTTAACTCAGTCTGCAATAACTTGTGTTTTAACTGATGTCACGTGAAAGCTCAGGATATTCAAATATATTATAGTGATGACAGTGACAGCGTTCATTCCTTAACCTTCGTATTTATTGCATTATAGACAAATCTGCAAATTGTTAATATTCACTAATCTGTGAGAAAATCCCACCTGTCCATCAGTTTCCCAGAGACCAAGGAGATGATAAGTGACTTCAACTGCATTGATTTCTACCGTTTCAGCACTACAGTGAAGATATTTAGATATATTTAGATTTTTAATGTATAAATAGTTTTTACCAGTTGAACAGAAAATAAACAATGTGAAATGTTTATTTTTTATTATTTCTGGCACATTCTCAAGAAGGAAATGAGACGGCAGCACAGATGATGATGGCCACTGTGTACAGTATATCAGTGTGTGTTCATCAATGTGTGTATCACTGTTGTGCAGAGAGAACCAGCAACACACACACACACACACACACAAACACACACACACACGGTGAGGAGGCCATGTGGTGGTTCCAGCAGGGGATGTGCTTCCTGCCCGCAGCGCTGGTCGTCTGGACGGTAGCATCCTTCGTCTTCGCTTACATCACAGCGGTGGTGCTGAGACATGTGGATCCTCTGGTGCCTTACATCAGGTCTGAGTCTGGACACACACACACACACACACACACACGCACACACACACACACACACACACACACAGTGTTATTTAACCTTTTTCTCCTGTTTAACAAAATAAACCACACTTGTCTTTAATGAACTTCGTTATGCGTGTTGCAGCGACACAGGAACGTTGGCACCTGAGAGGTGTGTGTTTGGCATCATGCTGGATGTGTCAGCCTTTTTAGGTAACACACACACACACACACACTCTCTCAAAACTATATTGTGTCTCATTCTGTTTAGTCTGTGATGATTTGGTTTTACAGTGTGATCCTTTTAAGGTTCAAGTTCTTCACTTTTCAAATGCACTTAAAATTCCAGGCATGAGATTCATTGCAGGCCTTTAAAAAGTCATATCTAATGAAGAAAAATATTTTAACATTAAAATATATTAAAGTGAATAAAATAGTAGACAGTAAAATATAAACCGTAGTAAGTTACTGGATGAATCCATTCATGACAGAATTATTAGATAGATATAATAATATAATAAGATATAATCCTGTAACCTGAATACAAAAACAAGAACACAAAAAACGACTTCAGGGAGCTGTCACTGTGATCTGGGAGGTGCTAAATGGAATAAATGCAAATGTCAGATGATTAAAAACTAAAAACAGTGCATTGATAGTGACACTGCAAATAAAATACAGGAAATGCAACTTAAAGATAAAAATATAAACAAATACTGACAGCAGAATGCAGGTGAGCGTTCAGTTTCACTTCCTCCCGTCATCGCTGGGATCATTTTAATAAACTGAGATATAGTTTTCCTTTGTGCCTCCAGAGCATGATTAGTGTCCTTAACGTTACGCCGTTGAAACGTATCACGTCTGCATTTTAACTGTATCACTGTAGCAGCTGTGAAAACAAAACCGTAAATAGTTTTAGTCCATTAACTGAGAATCTCTATGATAGTAAACTGAATACTCTTACGTTTCGGACTGTTGATCGGACAAAAGTGTTTTTATAGACCAAAAGAACAATTAATTCATAAACTTAATCAGCAGATTCGTCAATAAGACAAATTGTTTTCTTAAGGTTTCTATATATATTGTCTTTTATTAGTTATTGTTTGTTACAGTTCAGTATCTAACTTTCATGATGATGTAAAGCTGTTAAATATTCTGTATTAAAAGGTGTCTTTATTTAATGATACATTGTTGATTGATCGACGGCTGTGTGTGTTTGTGTGTGTGTTTGCAGGCATGGCGACGATGTACGTGCGCTACAAACAGGTGGAGGCTCTGATCGGTGCGGAAGAGGTCCGACTCCACAGGCTGAACCTCTCCGGGCTGCTGCTCGGCCTGATCAGCTCCTTCGGGATGTGCGTGGTCGCAAACTTCCAGGTGAGTGCTCCTGGATTAGTTCACACCTGCACACCGTGTGTGTGTGTGTGACTGTGTGTGTGTGTGTTTGAGAGCAGAAGACCACGCTGTTCTCCATGCACCTGGTGGGGGCGGTGATGACCTTCGGGGTCGGGGCTCTCTACATCCTGGTCCAGACTGTGGTCTCGCTCTACATGCAGCCTCACGTCCACAGCAAGACCACCTACCTGGTCCGCCTCTGCATCGGAGTCTGGACCCTGAGCAGCATCATCAGCAGTATCCTTTGAACATGGCGACCGCTGGAAACACGAGGGCTCAGTGTGGTGGGACACCCGAGTAACGGTGGTCCTGAAGGAGTTTTCACACTGAATGATGTGGACTCACTTTAACCCAGAACCTTTAAGAACCTGTCAGGCGTCGGTTCCAGGTTCTGCCTCGTGTTTGACGCCGTTCCACAAACCAGAATGTTTCTGATGTACATCATTAAATCTGCGACACAGGAATGTTGCCATTTGGTAGGCGAGGTGTCGGACAGACAGCGAGAGTAAAGATGTTCTACATTCACACAATGATATTTAAACTAATGGAAGGACTCGACTGTCGTCACGTTCACGGGTTCTGCTTTTGTTTCCACTGTTTTCCGCCACCTTGGGGGACGAGATCCTGGCACAGCATTTAGGTGCTGCTAAAAAGATGAGTGATAAACTAAATCCAAGTTCCAGTTACAATAAGAACATGGATGTTCCGGTCTCACCTTTTTCAATTTCATATATTTGAAAATTTTTCTTTTTTTAAAAACAATGGGAACAAGGCAGAACCCCCAAAAAAGCCCAAGAGGTTCTTCAGAAGTTCAGGTGATGAGAAGCTCAAAGTTACGGGTCGTCGGGGTCCTTATAAAGACCTGCATCCTCTCTCTGCTCCACAGCGTTGTCATGTTGCATGATTTTGAACATACGGGGGAAATGTATTTAAATGTGTAGAGTTCTCCACAACACTGTGAAGACAGCCAAACGTTCACGTGTGATATCCAGAATATCACCTGTACGTTCAAACCCTCCACGGAGCAGCGATCCTTAACAGCGTCCTCCCCCGTCAGTGTTCGTATCATCGGTCATCATGTACAGCAGTCTGCCGGGAGTGGACGTGCCTCACAAGCTGCACTGGACTCCAGGAGAGACGGTCAGTCGCCCCACATCATTTCAGCTCTGACGCTGAAACGATGCCTCGGTTTGAGAAACATAAACACGTTTTTTAATTCTCCGATGTTAAAACACAAGAACTGAATAAAATAAATACAACAATTACTTTTTCAGTTGGTAAAGTATTGAGGTCGGTGACGCAGCTCATGTCTTGTCTTGTTTCAGGGTTACACGGCTCACCTCATCAGCACCGTGTCTGAATGGTCTCTGGCCCTCTCCTTCGTCAGCTTCTTCCTCACCTACATCAGAGACTTCCAGGTACTTTGTCTCACTCGTCGCCCACACGGCTGCTGTCCAAGCTCTAGTCTGTTTGCATCTGTTTGTCATATTTACTGCGACCTGACCCGACGAGTTTCATCCGTCATAATTACGAATTGGGGCTATGGGGGTGACACATGCAACTTCTTTTGTTTCCTCTTACACATGTTTGGTAACGGTGAAGATTGTTGTGTGAACAAAATGAAGCAAGTTGAAATAAGGTAATTTTGTTCGACAGTAACTGTGGGGAATGTAATTAAAGCGTGACGGTTTGGTCACATGCGATTCAACACTGAACTACACAGTAAATCAAAACCTACAGTTCAGCTTTAATATGAATCTACAGCCAGTTAGCTTAGCATAAAAGTCTGTTCCAAATACACTCAGCAACCCCCCACAGCTCACTAATTAAACACGTAGTATCTCATTTGTTTCAAGAACTCAAGTGTAAAGATGGCGGTGAGATGGTTTTACGGGGTTATGTTTTTGGACGATTTTTTGCCTGGAGTCTCCGCTTGTTGCCTGGCAACCTGCTGGTGACAATAAAACTCGAGCAATGTGTGTGTGTTCAGATTAAACAAACAAGATACAACGTGCTAATTATTGAGCTGTAAAGATGAGATTTTTACTTTGGACAGAGCCAGACAAGCCGCTTCCTGTGCTTCCAGTCTGTATGCTAAGCTAGACTAACCACACCCGCACTTAAAAACACACAGACATGAGACTGACATCAGTCTGAGCCTACTTTAAAGTCTAAAGATCTGTGTTGACAAACGGTGAATATTTCCTAACTTTTAATGTTGTTTGATTCTGTTTTTATGAAGAAAATCACTTTGCGAGCAGTAGCAGATTTGCAGGGCAGCCACCTGTACGACGCGTCACCGTCGCATCACCGCAAACGTCACGCCTCCGAGTCGTCTCCACTGCTGGCGGGAGGAACGTGACCTGCAGCAGAACAGCTGCTTTTACACCGATTTTCACTTTTTATAATCGTGTTTAAAGGACTTTCTTAAAGCTGGTGTGGTGCCTCGTAAAGGGCCAGAACACTCAAACATCTTCTCTCTGCCCTCTGTTTCCTCTCCAGTCCATTTAAAGGGCTTTAAAATAATTTAACTTTGGATAATCAACAGTGAAACTCTATTATATTGGGATGGAGACAGAAATCTGGACATACATGGAGCGAATACGACGGGGAAGAGAGAGATGTTTATTTTACAAATTTTGTAACTTGGGTGAAATTACCCGTTAAACCCAAAACTGACGCTTTGCACTTTCCCCTCAAACTGCATCACTCGCTCTGTGACTCTGACCACTTTATTTCATTTATACTTGATTTTAAATGTTAAAACGTTCCACTGGTTATAAGATATTCCTGCTCTTCAGTCACCCTGAAGCCCCTCAGATCATTGTACTGTAGGAAGAAAGAATATTTGTTTCTCATCATGGTTTAATATTTTCACCATTATCACTCTGTACCTTTTTAAAAAGGTGTTTTCAGCATAATGTCCTGTTTTTACTGTGAAGTCCAGGTGCATATTCCCCTAAAGCCATGCGTACAGTTTACTTTATGAACTGAACTGCTGCTGTAGTGTGCCACTGGAATAATTGTACATTTGGACAGTGTTTAATTATAACCAATTAATATAAAAGTATTATAAATCTATTCAACTTGTTTAAATAATGCATAAACTAAAACATATATGTAAAAAAACACCATTCAATTTGCAAATAATCATTCTGTCCAATACTGAGCCTGAGTTCATATCAAGAGTAGTTCAATGAACGATACGATCACTATTACTCTGTTTATTAATCAATAAATAAATTATTATTCTGATGGCACACTCCACCGTACTGTTACCTGAGAACATATCTACAAATAAACATTTAAATCAAACTTCTAACCTCGAGTGGCTGCTGTACTTTGTCTCTTTAAACAAAACAAACGTAACTCACTTTTTAAAGCACTCGGCTTCATAGACCTTAAAAAATAGTAATCCCACACTGATGGAAGCAAATGCATGACAAGTTTTAATTTTCTCTTAAAACTGACATTTCTAGGCAAAGCGAACATTTTAAGATTCACTCCCAAATGTTGTTCAAGCGCCGCCAGCCGGTGATGTTTGGACAAACAAACGGAGCGTGTGTCGAACACTCGTTAACTTTAATATCGTTCAGACTTAACGACCCATGGAAACCCTGATTAGGCACAAAACATCTCCTCCACTGCTTCATCGTGACGTTAACTTCTGTCGGCACTCTGCACTGATGATCACAAGTACGACACAATTATTTTAAATGAATGGCTTCAACAAATATACACATACAATCAGAACAATAAATAACGACGCTGAAATTACAGAAGCAGCTTTGTTTGGTAAATCAGTAAAATGGAAATGAAAAAGAGTCTGAAGCTGAACGTCCGTAAATGTTAGAGTGGTAACTGGTTGTTGAAGAGTCCGTTCACACGAGTTACAAAAGCACATGTTCTCTCTCAGGTATTATTTTATCACCTCTCCAGTCAGACACTTCTGGTTTTATTTGTGCAGGTTTTGAGATTTTCGTCTCAGATTTCTGCCTCCAAACTAATGCAACGAAAGGAATTTAGTTTCTTGTTTTTTACTAAATTAGTTCGACAGAAACATCTCATTTAGAAACAGTGTTAATCAGAATAATCCACTGGAAACTTTTCCCAATGAAAACTGTTGAATGTGTGTTCAAAAACATGTTTGAATTAATTAAATCGCTTTAAAAATCAAACCACTCTTATTTTATTGCAGTTTTTAAGTCACAAGAGCTGCAATTTAAACATAACTTTAGATCATTAATGTCTCAACGAGCTGCAAAAACTTTAATCGAGGTTCAGTCTTTAGCTGGCAATAATAACGCTGCTTTTGAACGAGAGTTAGAATTGGAATATTGGAAATGATTGAGTAGCACAGTCAAGTACAAGCACTGACGTAACATCTCAAAGTGAGATGTTTGTGACTTTGTCTTTTCCCTAAAAACGAACCCTGCAGGTCGTCAACAAGCAGCATTTCACCTGATCTGCTTTCTGTTTCTTGTAGAAATCAGTTTGATTGTGTTTGGTACAAATGATTTTGGTTAGTAAGATGTAGACAACCAAACAGCTCTGGAGATTTATTTACAGATGAATAATCACAATCTTTAATGTCAGAAACATTGGAATAAAGTTCCAATGAAAATATCTGACAGGAGAGAAAATGGTGTCTTTTGTAACTTGTGTGAAGAAGGTGAAGCTGCTGCAGAGTCTCGCGACTTCAGGAGGTAGTGAACGTCCAGCAAGTCCAGAACCCAAAAACCCTTCACAATTCCTAGAAAGTTCCCAGAATGCACTGCAAAAACAAAGCGAATGCTCGGTGACTGGATGAACACATGAGCCTAAAATACAAGGTCTTTATTGAGCTCCCTGCGTTCTTAAACTTAGTTTGGATAAAAGTTGATTAAATCCAACACGGTGTTGACGCCAGCCGTT
This sequence comes from Nannoperca obscura, assembly GCA_036024295.1. NCBI lineage: Eukaryota > Metazoa > Chordata > Actinopteri > Centrarchiformes > Percichthyidae > Nannoperca > Nannoperca obscura. Next base: position 11,434 of record JAVQJL010007263.1, read on the forward strand.
TTCTGTTTGGGAGTTTTATTTGTTCTAACCAATCAACAGTCCCGTCATGCGATTCAACCTTCAACCTCAACAGCTGCAAACATTTCACCCACACCTGAAGACATTTCACCAACTAACAAGATGACGGACAGATTCTAAATCCCACCTATGAAGCTCTGATCGACTTGAGGGCCGGGATTCAGAAGTCTGGAACAACAGTGAGTGAACAGTGTTTCACTACCTTCTGACAGAGAGACATCCAGTGATCTCATGAACTTGAAACTGTGGCACGAGTCCAGCACATCCAGAAAATCCAGAGCTGCAGGGAGTTGATGCTCTGCTGTGATCCACGAGGACAGAGTCAAAAAGTCTTTTCTCCAGTCCTCTGACCTCGAGCCTTGAAACCCAAGTCGTGTTCAGTGGCTTCCAGTTCTCTGAGGACTCTCAGACGGGCGCGGCGTCGGAAAAAGACCAGAGGGTTATAAGGCATCGGTGGGCGGGGCCACAGAAAGGCAGTCGAGCGGCGAAAACTCCTCAGCAGGAAGTCAAAAAAGATTCACAGCTGATCTCCACGTCTCACCGCGGCCTCTGTCCTCCTTCACCTCGCGCCACCTTAAGGTTAAAAGGCCGCCCCGTCACAGATGATGTTCTGCCCTCGGCCGGGAAACAGCTCCATCTGCCAGTACCGAGGGTCTGCGTACACTGCGCGGGTCAGAGGTCAGAGGTCAACAGGTCAGAGGGAACAAGCAGCCACACCAGACATTCACACTGTGATTTCAGGGATCAGGAGAACAGATGCACCTATTAAGGTATCAGGTATCTCCTGTCAATCAAACTGTGGACGTTTTACACCGTCTGCTTCTTTTGAAGCCTGAGAGGAAACACTTTCAGTAATTCAGTAGAAATTGTTCTCGGTTTGAGGCGTTACTCTTAATGTTTGCGGTTTCAGCTGACAACAGAGGAGTAATATCCTACATAAACATTTTGACTAGACTTGTAATATTTTTAAATCTTTTGCACACAAAAACGTGTTCATGTAAATTTCCATTCTTATCAAATTATCATAATTTATATTGACAATAACTCTTATTTATCCATTTCTTTTATCGGGCAATGGCGAAAGTCCCTGTTTGTCTGCTGTTGTAACCCATCAGTAGTTTCTTAAATATTTGTTTTAAACAGATCCCCTAACAATATATAACCATTTGTAATCTCTGCCTTGTGTGCACACATTATGTCATGAGCACAACATATTCATTTATGCAAACAAGTATATAAATACTATATTATGTATTTGGCAGCAGTGCAAAATGTTTGAATGAATTTTATAAAAATCCATATCAGTGTTAGTAATTCACTAATAATTTGTAATAACTTACATAAACAGATAAGAGATTATTTATTTACTGGGCGGTGGGACAAAATGTGTTTGACGTGTTTCGTCTATGATAAGTATATTTAAGTCATTTATGCGTTTAATGCGGAGCCCCGAAGGTATTTTGGGATCTTGTGGGCACAAGACCACGAGGATTGTTTCTACCGTCTGTTTTGTTCAATGTGCCTGTGGAGTGAAGCAGGTGCAGCAGGTGTTACCCATGTCTCCAGGCGTAAGCCACAGGTTGAAGGAGCTGCAGTGTTTCTGGCAGCGTAGAACGGGCAGAACTCGAACAGTTGGGAGCCCCTCGCCCACCACCAGCCAGCCGAACACCCCGACACCCTGAAACACAGGCCGCAAGCTCAGTCGGGAGAGCAGCGGAGGAGGGGCAGGACCCCGACCCTGACTAACAGCTGCACATGGTCGCACTCGTTTCAAGTATCTGCACTTTAAAACAGCGTTTTCACACAGACATTTGTAAATAACAACAACAACAACGACACAAATGTTGTCTTTTAAGGCGGGGGCAAATCTGACACCAGCAGCTATCATGGAGGGGGAAAAAAAAAAACATACGCAAGTCACTAAATCGAGGAAAAATGTATTGAGTGCATGTATTAACAGAATGTTAACATTTAAGACAAAATCTAAGAAAATAAATAAATAAATACACAAATCTTCATCCCAAAATCAATACAAACTATGGAACTAATAATTTCTGTATCTGTCAAACACTTTCAACATTCGGCTCCACAGATACGACCAAAATTCTGTGTGAAATTCTGAAGAAAATCAACACGGCATATTGTCAATAGTCATTATTGCCTCTTTAAGTGCAAATGAAGATTTCCTCGTTTACTTTGGTTTGGTTTTGTGGGCGTCTGTGGTTCATTTGTGAGCGGGTCTTGTTGTGTAGACAGAGCAAAACAAAACGTCCAAAGTGGACTGACCAAATCTGAGACCCAGAGGCGATGGCTTCACTGCATCAATGCACAAGTTTGAAATGGTTTTAGAGAAAAAGGAATTGTATCTACATTAACTAGCTCTGGTGGACGGTTTGTTGTTTCGCTTTTTATTCCTACAGAATATTTCCGGTTTATTACAACTTGATTGTTACTTTCGTGGTTCTGTACATCACTCACGTCAGTAACCTCAGCTGTCTTGCTGTTCGGTCCTGTCGGTGTGGACACGTCTGCGCACACACACACACTCACCTTGCTCTGAGAGTTTGCACTGTGGGTGACCAGGCAGCGCTGCACGATGGTCCCAGCGCTGTCCAGCAGGGGGCAGAGCTCAGCATTCGGGAAGAGCCACCTCAACACCTTCTCTCTGGTTCCAGAGCTGAACCTCCTACACAGACATCACAACAGACAGCGTCGTCAGTCAGTGATGTCATCAGTCAGTAAATACCATTGTTTACCCTCTTTCCACCGAGGCAGTTCGAGGGCCGCTTGAAACAGAACGTTTAGCGTTTCGACAACCAGAGAACGGGCGCTCAGGCCAGGAAAACTGGCTCCAGAGCGCCTCCAACACTTTGCTGGACCAGAACCAAGAACCTCTTACGTCAGGGGCGGGACAATCGTGAGCAACAAAGACCAACTAGAACAGCTGGACGTGAAATCGAAGCAGCTGATATCTGGCTACTTCCTGCATGTGCTTCACAATAAATATATTCTAATGAGAAGGCCTTTACTGTGTTAGCTGAGGTTATTAAAAATGTACTCCATGTAGATACAGATGTTCAACACAGTTTTCACCTTCTACACAAGCAAATGTGTATAAAATGCCAAAAATGAATTGTCATTTAGGAGCATAAATCTTTTGCTACTGATCCTAAAAGATTTATTATGTTGCACCAAGTGATCAGAGCAGATACTGAGTACACTCAGATCAGTGCAGATATTAGACATTGACAGAGACCAAAGACACGGCAGTAAAACAAGCCCAGACTGATCAGACCTCGGGTCCCAGGTCGGGTCTGGACCAGTGGAGACCTGTACTTGACCACAAATGTGTACCAGAGCAGAGTGAAGTTGGCGGGTCCTTGGGGAAGGCCGAGGTTGTGGTTCTGCAGGCCGTCGTCTTCCTCGAGCAGGATGGACATGGAGCCTGAATGGGCCAAGTAGAGCTCCTCGAGCTTCTGCCGCTGGACACTGAGGGACTCCCCACCCTGCGGAGACCAGTATGAACAAACAGGGACTGGTTGGACGGGCGACATTTATCACACTTCACTGCTTAACCTTGTGTCTTTGTCGTGAGGAGGTCCATCAGGTGGCCAACCCCAGCTGTGTTGACCTCTGACCTTCAGCAGGACAAGCTGTGGCCCCCGTCGCAGAGTCACCGTCCCTCTGAGGCTCTCTGGGACTTCCAGCACCGAGGAGATCTCCGCACAGCCCGAACAGTTGACCAGGTTCTGCCTTAGAGAGCCGGCACTCCACCATTCATGGAAACCTGCAGCAAACACACACACACACATTGGAAAAGTGTGGCTTGTCTTATATTCCGGCTGCACTCTGAAGAAAGGTCAACAGTAGAAATACAGTGTTCACGTTACAAAGTAATCCACCAGGCTGATGTCTGAACGAGAACTTACTTGTAATCACTTAGACGAGTACTGACTCACTCCTGTACTTGGGTGACACGACTCTTTGTGACGCAGCCAGTGTGTGTTAGTAATAGACCATTAAATGTTTTCATCCTTTAGATACACAGCACTTTGTGTGTGTGCACATGTGTGTGTGCTTGTGAGAGAAATTGGAAACAGGAAGAGGGACGGAGTGATCGTGCTTCAGACCTTGCAGGTTGTACTTCTTGGCGATGGGCAGGGACAGCAGGCGGACGTGGCTGAGGGGGGACGACCAGTTGTAACAGCCCAGGTTGACCAGACCCATCTGGGGGGCGCTCTGGGGGTAGGTGAAGGCCAGCACCACCACCAGCAGAAGGCCCACTGCCACCACAAACTGCAGAGACGAGAGGGACATTACCAAAACTGAGAGCTGTGTCCTTCCTCAGGGCACACAAAGCAAGAATGAACCGAAGAGCCAGGTGATTTATTGTACAGCAAGAAAAGAAAATAATCTGTATTTCTAAATGTCTCCATCTTTGGATCTGTATCCGCTTTTCAGTCGCTGTAATTGTCCCTCCTGTCCATATTGGCCATGACGTGATCGTTTCCTAACACGCACATTATGAGACATCAGCAGTCTGAGTTAAACAAATCAAGTGGATATCTTCAAAAGCTATAGCCTATATAGAATTTCCACAATGGAAACACAAAGAAGAACATCGTAGAACAATAACAAACTGGGGAAATCTATTAAATCCTCATATTTAAGAGGCTAAAAGCTGCATGTTTAGTACTTTTACGTGACAAAGCCCTTCAGTGATTCGATTATATCTTCTGTCGACTAAATCTTTTAGTTGTGCAATATTTGCGTCGGCAGGTCTGACCTTGATTGTGGCTCTCAGGATGGGGAACTGGGGAGGCTCTCTCCTGGGCTCGTTGGTCTCCAGGACCTGCTTGATGAACCTCTCGATCTCCCTCTCTGACATGCCATAGCGGTAGCCCGACTGGCGGAGGATGTCGATGCTCTCAGATAGTTTGTCGTAGATACACGGCTCACTCATGGTCGTCCCCATGGCAGCAGCAGTGACGGCGGCTTCTCGGGTCAAACGCGTCGAACTCCAGCGGCGGCGGGCTCCAGGAGCATGGTGTCACCTATGAAGTCATGCGAAATGTCAAATGACACTTTGTGACTTTCAAAACCAGCTAGATATCATAACTTACACGATTAAAGGTGTAGACGTTGTGCAAATTATTAAATGCAATATAAACGGCCTGCCACACATTAGTTAATGAATGGAAAACACTGTAATAAGTATATAAATACAGTAAGATATAATAGGCTGTAATAAAAGATATCAATAAGCTTGGAAATTGTAAATATATTTTTTGGCATCTATATATGATGAAATAAACAAAACAGAATGTGGTGGAGATGCTTGTTAATACTACATCATGTTTTGAAAGGTTCACAAGATATGTTTTCTATCTTTTCATTTGTAGCTCAGTCTGTGACACAAGCTATGTAGGAGACAATATTGACAATGCACAGTCGACCTTTGTTCGTGTCAGTTGACATAGTAGAGGAGACAGGTGTCCACACAGAGACAGTAAAAGACCCCCTGGTGCCTACATGTGAAGTACGAAGACTCAGTCGTGCTTCGTTAAGAAGAAAACACAATAAATACCATCAGTCCACCTGCTGCACGCAGGAACCGAGTTTAAAACCGTAAGTTATTTGTAATGTCACTACAAACTCGGAGCCAAAACAGTGAGATAACACGATTTAATTTTCCTATTAGCTCATTAACGATATGTGATTTTATGCTAGAGAAGGAAAGCAAAAACTTGACAGCTAACTTTCCCCCGCAGTAGAGCCACCGTGATCAACTGACAGCAGTTGCACTGGCATGTTAGCTTGTGCTTGCTAGCCTGGATTAACACTTTGTATGCATCGCTTAAATAAAACTACGGGGGGGAAAAAAGACTCACCTTAAAGTGAGGTCCACTGCTGTTGTGGGGGTATCTTCTTTTTCACGTTACGTCGAAAATAAATGTATTTTTCTTTTATTTAACTAGCATGCTAGCTAATGGGCACGGATGACACAAGCAACCCGGATAAAGTCATCGTCGTCGTCGTCGTCGTCGTCTTCTTCTTCTTCTTCTTCTTCTTCTTCTTCGGGTTTTATGGCAGTTGGCAAACAACTTTATGGTGCATTACCGCCACCAACTGGTCTGGAGTGTGGATCTGGATTTAATCATATCAAACTGATAAAATAAATAAATAAAAACTGAAAGTTATATTATCTCTATTATGTTTGTTTCACTAAGATGTCTTGTTCTTCTTCTGATGGTTTATAAACTGGTGCATTAGCGCCAGCAAACATTATTGAATATGTATGACATGCCGTTTGGGAAATCATGAGGAATTTAACTGAGAAATTAGAGTAAATTAAATGACATTCAGAGAATATTGAAATTAAACAGACAGAAAGTTTATCATAGTCTTCTCTCATACTATTCCTCTGTATCGACCTCTTCCTCTGACTAAACCAACACATACATAAATATATACACTTTCACATGTTCTGTCTGTCTGGCAGTTTGAGGATGGATGGACAAATTGTCTTTTTGTGACAATACCAGATTAATGAAATTCATGATACATGTGTGTTTGAAAAAGTAGGGCAGTTGGTTCAGATAATTTGCAAGTGAATAACAGAAAGAGCAGTAGTGAAAGGTTATCAAGTACATTTATTCAAGTAATGTACTTAAGTACAAAGTACATGTTTCATAAACTCCCGGTTGTAACCAATCAGAGGAGAGAAAAAGGCTTATGACAGGACAAACAAAGCATATTGACCAATGAGAGCGCAGCCTGTCCAGAGGAAGTCCCGCCTCCTGTTTGCGCTTCTCGTGCTGAAACTCCAACGACCGAGCTGGTCACCAGAAAAAGCTGAAGAAAGGACAAAGCGTATGTCAGAAAAACTAAATAAAGATTTTTTTTATTTAAATGAGTATAGAACTGTCAGGCAAAAAAGTTAAACATTTTAATTTCATTTTTAATAAAATACTCACGCAAATTTTGTTTTATTTATAATTTTATTTTGAAAGTCATCAGCGGAAAGGTGCGTTGTTAGCGTGTCTACCTTGACACTGACCGATTCTGTTGCAACCTGGACGTAATTTACAGGCGGCAACGTTTCTCAAACCAAACCAAACTTCCCTCACATTTAGAATTTATTCTTAAATCGTGAATCCTGTTCTTCGTTGTCCTCCACAGAAACCAGCAGATTTAACAGCTTTAACCCGGTTAACACTGGTGTTGTGGTTGCGGTACGCGTGTTGTTATCGGAGGTCAGTGGGTCTCCAGGTGAAACCAGCACACCGTCCAGATGCTTTCCCCGAGCAGGACCGTCTCCTTCCGGCTGTTCAGGCCGGTCTCGTGGCTCCCTCTTCGGCTGGCTTCTGACCGGAGAGCCGCTAGCACTCTGCAGAAAGGTAACAGCAGTCCGGACCCAAGTTTGCCTGGTTATTTGGCCCAGAGTAGCTAGCATGAAGCTAATCCCAAAGTGACGCAGTTAAGCATGGAGACGGGAAACTTCTCAACACCTATAAACTATGAGTTACTTGATTAATAATTTAGCAGGCAGTGTCTACAATTATGTGGTTCCACCTCTGCTAGATCTTTTATTTACTGTATTACCTGAATGTAGGCCTAATTAAGTTTTTCATTTCATAACAGTTTTCTTTTTGTAAGATGTGTTTGTGTTTTTTTTCTAAATTATTGTTTGTGCTCTCTGTACATATTAAAAATGAACATCTGCTGAAATATCAACTGATTTTTTAACTCTCAAAATCCTGAATTTGGTACAGAAATTTAGTGTAAGTCGGTCTCTAGTCCAAAAACCAAATGCTACACTGAAGAAACTGGAAGCAATGTTTAAAGTTGGGATGAAATTGCATTACTTCAGTGCCCAAGTGTACACAATAGACAAACATACAGGTGCAAAAAAAGAAATGAATCGTGTACAAATATGACAATATTTTGTTTATCTTGTGCACAAGGACAAACATGCACTGTCCTATCAGTGGAGGTGGAGGAAACACGCCAAAGTATGCTGCAATCCTCCAGCAAAGGCAGAGAAATACAAGACAGCATGCTATTAAGCATGCATGTGAACATGTCTGGATTTTAAAAAAACACTCATTTGTTGTCTTTTTATAAGAAAACTTACCTCACATAAATGCACCTTTATGTATTGTAAAGTAAAGTAAACTGACCAGCCGGTTCTCAGATGCCTGAGCCAGTATTTTAGTCCAGGATCGTACAAATCTGAATAAACTGATTAAACCTGCTGACTGTCGGTCTGTTGATTTGTGCTGCAGAGATGATAAAGAAACATGAACTGGAGAAAGACGAGCCCCGCCCCCTCTACATGGACTTCCAGGCCACCACCCCCATGGTAACCATTACCGACCCTGTGGTCATGGTTACATGCTTTACCAGCATGATGTCAGAGACTTACGTGAACTTACCATTTAACATGTCTGTGTGTGTGTGTTTGCAGGACCCCCGGGTGCTGGACGCCATGTTACCCTACCAAGTGAATTACTACGGTAACCCTCACTCCAGGACACACGCGTACGGCTGGGAGAGCGAGAGCGCCATGGAGACGGCCAGGAAGGTAGAGAGATCGTTATTTTAACTTGTATATACTATTTTATTAATTAGCATTAGAATACAATATAATCCTTGTGCAACGTGCAGTGTATTTATTCTTGATCATGTCATTAAGTTTGAATTTGAGAGAGAGACACTGACCGTGTGTTGTCTCTCTCTCTCTCTCTCTCTCTCTCTGAGCAGCAGGTGGCTGATCTGATTGGAGCAGATCCCAGAGAGATCATCTTCACCAGTGGAGCCACCGAGTCCAACAACATGGCCATAAAGGTAACACTTCATTACCTCGTCTTTATCGCGCCTTCTTTTACTGCATAATTTGGCTGTTTTAAATGCTGGTGTGACCAGACTTTGAGAGCACGTTAAGAACATAATGTGAGCACAGTGAAGAAACACTTAAAAGTGCTGTAAAAATCAAAACACCACTTTGTGATCGTCGTAGTGACCCTGACTCTCCCTCCCCTGCAGGGCGTGGCCAGGTTCTACCAGTCCAAGAAGCGCCATGTGATCACCACGCAAACAGAACATAAATGTGTTCTGGACTCGTGTCGAGTGCTGGAGGCCGAAGGATTCAACGTCACCTACCTGCCAGTCCAGAAGAACGGACTGCTGGACCTGGAGGTGCACACGCTGAACGTACAGAGAGACCACACGAGAGAAAATACAGAAGTCATTGTATGCATTATAAACTGTGTGTGTGTGTGTGTGTGTGTACAGCTGTTGGAGGCCTCCATCCGTCCTGACACCTCTCTGTTGTCGGTGATGACCGTCAACAATGAGATCGGAGTCAAGCAGCCCATCAAGGAAATCGGTAACTATGGCAACACAAACATGTTATTTACCCATGTTGGGCAGAAATCAGATTTCTTACAGTGGTTCATCCAGTGGTTCAGATTAAAGCGGATCACTACGTAGAACCTTCACCAGTTTCCTGACCTCCCCTTTTTACTGGGAGAGTCTGATCTGATTCAGTGTTCTGATCAAAACTATTGATTAATTGACATTTTGCTCTTCCTGTCCACAGGTCAGATTTGTCGTTCTAAAGGAGTCTTCCTCCACACTGACGCCGCTCAGGCTGTCGGAAAGATTCCCATCAGCGTCACGGACTGGAAGGTTGATCTGATGTCCATCAGCGGCCACAAGATCTACGGACCGAAAGGTCAGTCGTAGCGTCACTGTGGATACACCTTTATTTATAACTAACTGTTATTATTTATACAGCCCATTAAACATGTGCGTCAGTTCAAAGTGCTTTACAAGTTGCATTAAACTGTACAGGTGTGGGTGCTTTGTACGTGCGCCGCCGGCCCCGGGTGCGTATGGAGCCACTGCAGAGTGGGGGCGGGCAGGAGAGGGGGCTGCGCTCTGGCACTGTCCCCACCCCACTGGCTGTTGGGCTGGGAGCCGCCTGCAAGATCGCCCAGCATGAGTTGGAGGTAAAACAAACACACCCAGACATCAACAAACACGTCCAAACATCCCGAGACTCAACAAACGCAACCAGACGTCTTGAGACTTAATGTGTGTGTGTGTGCATGCGTGTGTGCGTTTGTGTGTGCAGTATGATCATGACAGAGTGTCCATGCTGGCTAATCGTCTGGTTCAGAAAATCATGTCTGGGATTCCTGAAGTCATCATGAATGGAGATCCAGAACAACGCTATCCTGGTACACACACAAACACACACACACACACACACACACACACACACACGCATC
>JAVQJL010007271.1:0-17281 GCA_036024295.1 Nannoperca obscura
CTGGACGGCCAGGTCTAGGAAGAGTTCTGGTCATCCCAAACTTCTTCCATTTAAGGATGATGGAGGCCACTGTGCTCTTAGGAACCTTGAGTGCTGCAGAAATTCTTTTGTAACCTTGACCAGATCTGTGCCTTGCTAAAATTCTGTCTCTGAGCTCCTTGGGCAGTTCCTTCGACCTCATGATTCTCATTTGAGAATGATTCTCATTCTCTGACATGCACTGTGAGCTGTAAGGTCTTATATAGACATGTGTGTGCCTTTCCTAATCAAGTTCAATCAGTTTAATTAAGCACAGCTGGACTCCAATGAAGGAGTAGAACCATCTCAAGGAGGATCAGAAGAAATGGACAGCATGTCAGTTATATGAGTTATATGAAGAATATGAGTGTCACAGCAAAGGGTCTGAATACTTATGACCATGTGATATTTCAGTTTTCTTTTTTAATAAATTTTCAAAGATTTCTACATTTCTGTTTTCTGTCAAGATGGGGTGCTGAGTGTACATTAATGAAAAATAAAATTAACTTTTTTGATTTTAGCAAATGGCTGCAATAAAACAAAGAGTGAAATATTTAAAGGGGTCTGAATACTTTCCGTACCCACTGTATGTTGTACATTCTATATGGTGCTTTATGCAGTGAAGATGGATGCAACTTTCACCTTCTGTGTCACAAACCTCATTCATCAAATACAATGGGACCTCCCATTAACTCATTGATTATTCAAATACAGAATCCCACCTGGTAAAGCCTTTACCTTTCATGCCAGACGGGGTCAATGAACAAGAGTTGGACAGAAATGAACTCTCATGAGTATCACTTCAGATTCTCACCAAGGGGAAGACTGATGACTATTTTTCTGCCTGACTGCCACAGTGGGTTAAGACAAGGGGCTTTATGATGCATGGACATCCTTCGTTACTAATTAACCTTCATACCACACTAATTAATTAGATTCTAGCAAGGTCAAGCTTTCTAAATGGGACAATTACGCACCTTCCTCATACAGTATTGCACAATAAAGAACGTAACAAAGAGATTGAATAAAGGTCTTTACAGAGTAAAAAACAATAGTAAAATGTTTTGAACATTTCACTTACTAAGTAAAATATTACATTTTCGTTTTTTTTGTAGAGAATGACAGATGTCTTCAGTTGGACAGGGGAATCTGCTAAACCATTAAACTTTCAGGATATGTTTTGGTAATTGTTTTAAATACCAATTTAATCCTTTATTTCTTTAATTCATAATCCCAGTCTTGTATGCTGAACAGTCATCAGGTCGCTGCCTGCGGATAGCATTTACTCCAATTTATGAGGGAACTATAGTCTGTAATGAAGCCACGGTGAGACCATCTTATGCTTTTAAGGTGATTTGTACAATGCAATTAAAAACATTGTTGTCTCATCTAAGTAGTAATCTTTGAAGAGACAACAAAACAAGAGATAAAATGTATGGTTTATTCATGTTATAACAGTAAAAATCTATTTTTACTGTGTTTTGTATAAGCAGATGTGACAGTGACCAAGGATGGATAGGGGTGAGGAGTTCAAAGAACAGAAAATAAAATGAAAGAAAAACAGTGGTCTGCACCAACACAAAAGAAGGCTGTGGATAATAAAAGAATATTCAAATGAAGTAAGGTAATAATGTGGCAATGTGAGCATGCTGTGGGCACAAGAATGTTTTAACAACACATTAGAGACTTCACTAATGATACTGGTAGTTGCAAAGCAGTAACCATTAACACACATTTCCATTTTCTTTGAAATAGCAGATATCAGATATATTACAAAAAAGTCATCATGAATTAGAAAATGTAAGAATCAAGAAATTAAGCCTGCATGAGTACACACAGACATTTTCACAAGCAGGTGTAATTGACCAGTTTGGCAGGACTGCTTGCTTATGTTCAGGAAAAAACTTGTCAACTAATGACAGATGTAAACCCAAGTACAAGCATACAATCGTTTACATACACATATGTCTACGTATAAACGCGTGTGTGTACAGTATGTGTGTATTTCCTACACATTTGCATACAATGCACAACAATGTAAGCACACAGACACAGACAGTTCGGTAGGTATCATTTAAAAGACCATTCCCCCCGCACACTTGAGCCCATATCTGACTAACAGTGTGGAACCAGCCAAATGTGGCAGCCAACTGTTCCCTATCCTTAGGCTATCCTTGGACTTGGCCCGAGTACAACCAATTCATTTTATTGTGGTGTGCATGTGTGTGTGTTTCTCTGTGTGCACACTGTATGGGCCACAGAGACAGACAGAGAAAGGTAGGTTTGTGAGATAAAATAACTGTATAGAACCGTATAGAGTAATGCCGTTGACTTGAGGTTGTGTGTGTGTGTGTGTGTGTGTGAAGAGAGAGATGACTTGGCACCATGTTTAGAGAGATGAGATGACTTGGCACCATGTTTACATTTGTGGTTGCTAGTGGATCAATTTCAGGTCTCACTATTAGTGCTGAAACTATTTGTTCATTAATCAATTAGTAGGGCCACAGAAAATGAACATACAATTTTGTTAAAATGCTAATTGTTTAAGAAATGTATCAAGCAAAGAACAAACAAGCAAACAAACAAATTAAGATAATCTGTGAAGATACTGTTTTCTCATTTCAGTACCTCTGAGAAATTGTGATAAAAAAGCATTCATAATCTTCTGACATTCAATCATAAATGTAAAAAAAAATAATGCTAAATAATAAAATAATGCTGTAAGTAGGTATTGGTTTCTGTAATATTGGGTAAAATAGCAATGACCCAAGCATCAAAACTTGGTTTGTGTGTGTGTGTGTGTGTGTGTGTGTGTGTGTGTGTGTGTGTGTGTGTGTGTGTGTGTGTGTGTGTGTGCGTGTACTCCAGACGTCTAACTGTGCATTTGACAGAGATTAATAAGCAGTAGCCCCATCCTGGGACTACCATGGGGCTGTAGACCCTATATTTTTTTAAACCCCACATAAATAAAGCCACAGGGTGCCATTTGCTTGTAAAGACAAAAGGTTCTTTCCACAACGTTGGCATAATGGAAATTAAGTACTGGTAGAGAGGTAACAGGAACAGAGAAAAAAGAAATCTAAATTTGTGTCAAAGAAAGAAATTGAAAGGCAGATGGAAGTAACAAGTTGTTTTTCCCATTTCACTGGGGTCACTTTGAAAACCAAATTCTTCCAGATGGTGATTTCTACATTTTTATTTATTTCTGGGGAGTGATGTAGTTAGATGACATAGCTGATGAGAATAATTCTGTGATGCGCCCTGGGACAAATTAAGTGCTATAAAGACAGCAAGGTTAAAGAGTCTATTACACAAGTTACAATATTACACTGGAGTCTGTGGCTGCATACCCACCTGACCTAAACACATGTGATTCCTGGAAGAATTTGTGTTTACCTTGTCAGCTTCCAAGACAAGGCACATTTTGGAGTTGTTGAAATATATATTTTTGAAAGAGGCCAGCTGATACACACTAACTAAGTACTGTAACTAAAACTCAAAGATTGTTAAGAAGGCACAAACACTACAGTTTCTGCAGTAAATATTGGCATTATGCCTACCAGGGCCTGGATCCAAAATGTAATGCATTCTGCACTATGAGCACACAATATACTGTCTAATTTCACATGTTTATTTTTTTTTTTTTAGATATTTGTATATATGTTCTGTGTGTGTAGCATGAAGGGGCTACAACCTTCATTTCATTGTGCAGCCCTTTGTTGCTGAATGACAGATACATTTACCTTAAATACATTTGAGGTAAATTTGTTTTACCATGTAATTGTCTTAAAACAGTGTTTTATAATATTTAGGTAATTTTATCAAGTCTGTTATACTTTTGTAACCAGAAGAAAACCTAAGAGAGGGAGAGTGAGCGAGAGACTGAAAATATGTGTGGGTTAGCAAGAGAGAAGATGAGGTAATTAGAGAACACGTTTCTATTATATTCATCCACCAGGGAAGTCCAGCAACACAATGCTCAGGCACACAGAGACAAAATGCATTGCCAGGTGTAATTTATTAAAGAATGATGGTAGATAATATAGATGCCCTGGCTCACACAGGAAACAATGTGTTATCTAGTTACCATTACACACAGCTAGCACTGCAAAAGGCTTAGATTAATGATGCACCTGTTTGGTCTATAAGGAGTACACATTAAAAGCCAATGGCTTGTATTATGTATGTGTGTATTAGAGCTTATTAAGAGGCCAGAGATGGAGACAATGAGAGGTGGTTAGTGGGAGTTGGAAATTAAAATAAAGTATAAGAGCAGATAAGAGTAAAAAGGACAAAAGAAAAAAAAAACAAGCATGAAAGAAAAGAAAAAAGCAAGGGAAGAATGCAGCAGGAGGAATTGGTAAAGGAGAGAAACAGAGTGGGAGAAAGTGAATAGTTCATTAGACAGTGGAATACATCCAAGTGCTCCCAGAAAGCACACTAAATTAATCAGATACATGTACATAGAAACATATATTATTATCACAAAGCCCATTGTGTTGGCGCAGGGTTAACAATATAGACAATAAAGAAGTATAATCAAGGGAATGCATTTTTCTCCCATGGCAAGGAGGCATTACAGAGCCACAGCCATTAACAGAGACATAAAGTAACATTTTCCTTGTTAATTAGTGGTAGTATTTATGTTGATGTAGTAGGATACAATGTGAGTGAATGTCCTAATCACTGCTCTTCTTGAGAAAAAACAGGTGTTTATCATAGTCATATGTAACTATCTTTAAAATGTAATGCATCCAAAATATACTGAAAGCAAGTCATTCCATTCATTTTTCTTTCTTTTTCCACTTTTAGATACAATTCATTAATACCAAAATTGTAATTGGTTCTAATATGAAAAACATATATTCAACATCCAATCTACCCAAGTACAGAAAGACTGAAATTCAATTTACCCCACCATGAAAGAAGGGGTTGTTTTCCAGACTATTAAGAAATGACTGATAGGGAAGAGTGACAATGATCCAGCCTCTATGACAACCTGCTATCATTACAGTATCAAATGACCCCATGGGCAATATTGCAACCACCCAGTGTCCCCAATTACTAAACAAAGATAAGTTGTAATATCACAAATGTGCATTTATACTGTCTGTTGTCAAATGTTAATGTTGCATAGAGGTCATTTGGGCAAACTTTGAGTCTGTATTGAGGCATTTGATGGACAGAAATACAGCAAATTGCACACTGAATAAATGGTGGAGAGGTGCTGAAGCAAGACAAGTAGGACCATTATTATTAGTCATAAAACAGGAATAAGAAGCTGAGATGTATCCTTTTGAGCCAAGACTACTGCTGCAATATTTCAAGTTACACCCACATCAGACTGCCCAGTCTCTGTGTACATTCAGATTTACAGTACTGTACTCTCACAGTATATAGTGTACTCATGACACACTAATCTCAGGTTGTGCTCATAGCTTGTAAAAAAATGAAAGTCCATACATAAAATTCTTTTATAATATAGCTTTATATATTCAAAAATGCTCTAAATATTGCAATCCTATCTTTCTCTTGTGACACGTTTTGATAGGTTGATAATATTATTACCAAGCACCAGACAATACTACTCTTTAAAAGGATAACATAAAACATGTTTGGAACTATTTTAGCTCCACAAGCATTTGTTTTATTTTTAAGACATCCAAAGTATACCAGCGCATAGTGTCTTGATTTGACAGTTGAGCTAGATCCAAGGATGTGTTGAAAATGTCTCATCTTTCTTGAATACTGGTTAGCTCTCACCGTTGTAGCTACCATTGAGGTCCTGGACCTCTGTGGGACAGCTCTGTAGGGTTTGTTTATTAGGCCTGCATAGTGTACATACATATGTAGGATGACAACAATTTCCCCAGGGGTTATTTGAGCTTGCATTAATTAGTAGTCAAGGCAGCCAACTGCAATGAAAAGTATCAATCAAAGTAACAAAATGTGAGGGGGAACAAAACCGACTCAAATGTGCTGCAGTGTAGTGTTATTTATGTTATTCCACAGATAGAAAAACAGGGTTTACTATTAAAGTTGATGTAAAACCTTTTTATTTAGCTTGGCGGAAAACTGAGGCAAATATGAAATGTGTCAGTAAGTGCTTGGTTTCCACAGCAACCAGCGCGCCAGAGTCCACCACCTGAGCCTCGTTTCAATGCCACAGTTTGAGATAATTTTCTAAAGATCAGAAGGTTTGTTTGTTGATTTTTTTTCATTCAATTGTGACCGCAGCGGCTAGTAAGTTGCTTGACAATAATTCAAATAATAATAAAAGAATGAGAAACTATTTGGATGTCTCACGCAAAGCACTACTAATATCTGGCACTTATCATCATGATTTAATACCATTATTTCAATATGTAAGATCATAAGGACCATAGGATCCCCCAATTACTGTCCCAGTGAATAATCTACTTAGTTAAGGTAGTTAATAATGATTGTTGAATTAGGCTAAACATAATTAATCCAATTTTACATTTGTTGAACTTACTTACTGTGGTATATTAAGCTAGTATATGTCTTTATTATTTATTTAGGTGAAGCGTCCAAGGAGGTAGAGCAAAACAAAAATCACCTTGTCTGCTTAAAGACTTTCAGAGTCCTATGTAAGAAGGAAAACAAGACACAGAGACAGAGCATGATGATTCAGCCAGCATCAAACAGATTAAATAAGTGTTTAAGAATAGATTGAGGCTACTCCTCTGGACTGCAGAAAAATCTCTCCACAACTCCCACGGCTGCCACTGGACCTCGGTTCAAATTTAGTCCTGAATACGTCCCTGTTGTTGATCACACATTGCAAGTAAAACATTCCTATTTAAGATTATTTAATAATTTTGTTATCACATTTTTCCCTAAATGAATAATCTGAGTTGTGTTGAATTGTAGATTTTGCATACAACATCAAGATGGTAAGTCAATGGATGGATGAACCTGTGTCTCAGACTGCTCTCTGGCCTACCTTATGGACCTGAAATGACAAATATAGAGTCTGGCTAATCATCAGAGGAGTGCACTTGCTATTACACACTGCACAGCCCCACAGGGACAGTCGGGGAGAAAAGAATGGGTAATTTGCTGATCTGGACATATTCTTTCTCTCCCTCTCTATTGCTGTGCATGCATATGTGTGTCCGTGCCTGTGTCTGTGTGTGTGTGTGTGTTTGAAGTGAGTATGTGCACTTGTGCAGCAGAGTGAAGAGAGAGAAAGAGAATAAATGACTGTAATAAATGAAGATGAACATTCCAGGGCCTCTGCTCTCTTCCTGTGTTTTTCTCAATTGTTCTCTCCCCCACTGCCAAATATGTATTGATTTTCATGCATATTTATAATCTACACTGAGCCAGTGGGTCTCCAGTGTTTTCAGAGGTGATAGGCCTGCTCTGTGGAGCAGAATCAACAATATCGAACACACAGAATTTCCAATCTCTCCTCTAAGCTCTGATGATATAAAGCATTAATTTTCAACTCCAGTTTGTTCAGGCATTGTGTTCCTTGGGTGTGGTGGAAGGTTGGTTAAGGGTTTTATGTTGCGGTCAAACATTACTTATTCTGTTTTCGCCTTTCGGTTGTATTCTCTAAATCAAACTTATGGATTCCTGTACTCCATTGTGCTGTATTTTGTTCATTGTATGCGCAAACGTACAATGTATTAAGTTATCTTACGGTAGTGCCTCTTCCACTCTCCATTTTCTATTCTTTCTGCATGACATTACATGTGATTATATGTCTTTATACTTGCATTACTTAAGTCTTCAGGCTGGTTTATGGCACTTTGATGAAACAGCATACCCCAAAGAGACCCAACGTATTTTATTCTCCACAAATGTTTTGATTAATTGTAATTTTACACAATTATGTCCTACTTTCCAACTGTACCTTAACACTTATTCCATTCATTTCTCTTCCACCTGACATTGCGAGCAACTATGACTTCATCATTGATTCCCTATCAATAGGCTCTTTGAGCATAGAGCTCTCAAAGGGGAGACACAGGATAAAGACAACAGACAGGTATCCTAAGTGGCTCTTCATCTGCCTGCTGTCAGACTTGACCTTGCTCTGATGGCTTTGTGAATGTGTGTGTGAGTGCATGTTTCCTCTGTGTATTTTGTGTGCAGTGAAAATGTGTTTGGATGCTAGTGTGTGTCAACTTCAAAGCAAGTTTTTTGTATGTTCACAAATGTATGTGAGCATAAACACATGTATGTGGGACTAATATGTGTAGTGTTTGTCTAACACAAGTAGTAAGCTTTAACCCTTTAGAGAGCATCTTTCTTGCTGAGTGTATAACTTTTTTGTTCTCTCTGTGGTTTTCTGTCTAACCTTCTCTTACCCAACATTTGTTTGACTCTTTTGTTTTGCTTTTTCAGATATTGGCAACAAAGGAGCTGCACAACATGACAGATTCCAATCTTCCAATCTTATGTGAGGTAAACTAGTCTAAAATGATCATCAGTGATCATTGATCAGCGCACACAATGAGAGCATGCAGATATATTGTACAGGCAAGCACAAAACATCTGACAGCTAGAAAAATGAACAAAGAGGCACATATGCATGCAAGCAAACTTTATTACAACAATATATACAAACACTTACAAACATGCATGTCATCAACATAAAAAATAAATAATGATGTATAAATTCAAACATCCAAGAAAACCATACAGAGTTGCAAACACATGTACAGAACAACGATGTATTTTGGAGCTGTCCGGTCTTCCATATGGTGATTAAATGCTAGGTGGAGAACAAACTGGGATGGGAGTGGCTTTAGATAGGAGAAGCAGCATCAAGAAAACATGCACTGGTAGCAGAGGCACAAGAGCCAGTCCAACTGGTAACTAAGGATGGCTGTAATTACTAATGGATTTGTAATGACTTAATGTTCTCTGTGGACAGTGTGAATGCAGGCTGCAATGGTGGGGATATCACAGAGGTAACAGATGTTAATGGCCATGGCATGATTCTGCTGCATATCACATATATACATATATAATTCTGATGCTCACTTGCCCATTGTAGGCGCTTTTGGTGACGGACAGGGGGGGTGCCATGACCAGTCTGCGGCTACACAGTCCCATACACAACAAACTGCAATGCACTGTGTGTTTTCAGCTATTTGAGATACAACAGCTCTTTTATTGGATCGGCCCACACGGACCAGCCTTTGCCACGCTTATCAATGAGCCCTGGCCACCCATGACCCTGTTGCTGGTTCACCAATTTTCCTTCCTTGGACTACTTTTGGTAGGTACTGACCACTGCAGACTGGGCACACCCCATTTGAGCTGCAGTTTTCAAGATGCTCTGACCCAGTCATCTAGCCGTCACAATTTGGTTCTTGTCAAAGTCGCTCACATCCTTACTCTTGCCCATATGTCCTGCTTCCAACACATCAACTTCAAGGACAAATTGTTCACTTGCTGCCTAATATATCCCACACACTGACAGGTGACATTGTAACGAGATAATCAATGTTCTTCACTTCGCCTGTCAGTGGTCATAATGTTATGGCTGATTGATGCATAATATGTAAGATGTTAGTTCTGGGTATATATTCAGAAATTAGGATTGCAAGTAATGCATGATGGCATTTATGATTGCTTGTTGCTCTGTCTGTTTTCTGGAGGGGGAGTGGTGACAGGGAATATTCGTCCTGGGGCACAAGAATGGCAGAAACAGCTCTTAGTACATGTGAAATCCCCCATCTTCCAAAAACATGGTATGACATGCTCTTGCACTTCTTTTTGTTCTTACAGAAGAACCCCTTTTTTTAACTTTTAAAAAAGCAGAACCTGCATGGATGTGGGACTGTCAGTCTTTCTCTTCTACCCCCTGTTGACTGGTTGATTTATTTGGCCCTAATGAAGCCTTGATCTATGCTGGAGGAAGGTTTCCACAGCAAATTGTTATATCCAGGAAAGACACAAAAAATGTGTGTGTGTGTGTGTGTGTGTGTGTGTGTGTGTGTGTGTGTGTGTGTGTGTGTGTGTAAAATGGGGGTGGACGACTGCCGACCCCCCTCTGACAGTGGCCCAGTCCATGTTGGAAGTATTGCTGCCTGTGAGACTGATGGATGATGTGTCATATTTCATGGTAGAAATGCTCAAAGAAAAGCTCTGACATAGGGACGTCCTACAGTAATACAGTTGTACAACTAGGCACACACTGAGGGAGTGACAGAAAAAGGAGATGGTGAGTTGTGGGTAAAATGTTTTGTTAATTACAAGAATAAAAATGGGGCACAAGTATCTTAAATGTAAGTGTGTACCAAGACATGTTTTGACTATTATTATCCAATCACAAATATCATCCATAACATTTTTACCCCCGCTTTCCCTTATTAAAATGTAATGCACTAACGTACACACACAGAATACATTTTAATTGACCTACTTCTTACTTGCATGTAAATACATTTTTACGCAAGTCATTTCACTTATACTGACTGTATCTGAGTAACAGTACAGCAACAAAAAAACTGTTGGAAATCCAGGCCCAAATTATGTTAAATTCCTGGTACTGTCAAGCAACATAATGGTCACTGCAGATATTTTATTGATATTTAATTTAATAGTTATTTTATTGATTTTATTGAAGGAAACGCTTTGTAGAAGCATTGTATTTATTCACTCAAGTGGACTGAAGTGGACATGAGTACATGAGTATGAGGAACTGTTTCAGACTCAGTCTCAGGCATATTCAATGGAATCATCTGATTCTGTCCCAGTGACTTCCACCTCACACAGTGTGCGGTACTCTTGTCTTTCAGGATTCACAATGTTTACATAACAGTCTTTCATTCCATTACACACAAAGGTTTTGGAGGTCCCAGCTGGGATGGAAGAGATCACAGCACATCTGTTGAATAAGAAAACAGAATTATGAGTAAACAATGTTAGCAGGCACTACGCATGGATCTCACAAATAGTTGTATTTCGGTTCTGATGATGCTATTGTGGGGAAAAATATGGGTTTCTTTTTGGAAATGATGTAACTACCCTGTGCACTAATTTCCTGTAACTTACACAACAATGTCAAAGTGTTCAAAGTTAATATAAGACAAAAAATACTGTTACCTGGGATTAGCTCATTGTCTTTGAGTGAATTTCCAATGGGAATCTCAGCACCACTGAGCCTTCCATGGCAACAGTCTTTTCTGTTGGTGATGGTAACACTTTTGGATTCTGATCTCTTTCTGTGTGGGTACAGGATCCCTCTCCCTAGAGGCCAGCAGTGTTTCCATAAATTACCCATTTAGGGACAGCATTCTCAACTGAGTCACTTTTCCAGCTTTAGAAATTAACTAAGTTTTGTTTTGTAACAAAGTTACAAAATTTGTTATTAACAATAGTTTGAGGAAGGCACTCAAGTATTACATGAGTTGATCTGACCAATGCCACCAAAGAAACTGCCTTCAATACTTCACTTTTTATCAGAACTACTCCAAAAAACAGTTCAAAACTATTCTGTTAAAATCTGTTAGTCTTTTGTTATGGTTTCCTAATTTCCTTGTGTCCATGTTGCCTTGCTGTTTTACCTTTTGTTTTTCCCTTAAGTTTGTGTCACCCAAACCTGGATCTCCTGTCTGTAAGTTCATGTTAATGAAAATATTTATCAAATGGCGGAAATATCAACAATTTGATTGACCCAAATAAACGAATAATCTCACCGATCTTGCCATGTCTGTCCTAGAACAGCCAACAAGACAAAGACCACAGCTGGAGTCATCTTGTGGAGAAAGCTCACAATATTTCCACCTCCAGCCAAAGAAAAGTAAATTTAAACTATGTCTAAATTAAAGGTATGTAACTGTTAATGGTTCTGAAGGAAATCAATAGTAAAAAAATAGAATGCGAGGTTAGTGGTAAAATAGTCACACATGCTTTTGGCTATATAGTATGTGATTTTTTTTTAAAACTGGATAGGTATTGTGAACGGTAAATTTTGTTCATTTTGTGCTTTCTCTTCTAGTAAATAATATATATATAGAAAAGATGACAAGTATTTTAAAAGTTCAGTTGTTGTCTCAATCATTTGGTGCCCAACTCCAACTCGGCAAATTGGCTGGTGCCCTCACCACTCACCCGATGCCATATATGGATAATCCGGGCTTGCAAATTCCCCAGATTTCAATCCAATCGAGCATCTGTGAGATGTACTGGACAAACAAGTCCAATCCAGGGAGGCCCCACCTCGCAATTTACGTGACTTAAAGGATCTGCTGCTAACGTCTTGGTGCCAGAAACCACAGCACACCTTCAGAGGTCTGGTGGAGTCCATGCCTCGATGAGTCAGGGCTGTTTTGGCGGTTAGGTCGTCATAATGTTATGACATGATCGGTGTATGTATGGCAGTAGTAAAACATGTAGCAATCTCAAGCAACAGCAACATCAGGAGGAAAAAACACAATAAGCTCAAGAAACACCAAGGGTGAAAGAAGAACCCTGAATGTTCTGTGGTTATTGGAACACTCTGTGTTTGGCTGTGAACCCCAAACTGGGAGAGTGGCTCCAGCAGATTCCAGGAACAACATTTGAGATCTCTTTCCAGAAGATACTGCACAGGTGCCTCAAGCTCCCAGGCCTTTGTTAGAGGACCCTAGGCAAGTGGAGAAGCAGCTGCGATCTGCATGTGTGCATAGAGAGCAATCCTTTTATATTTTTGTTCAGAGCATAATTGACAGCTGTTTGACTACAGAACATCTTAGTCATATAACACGTGTTGTTTTTTTACCGTTTGCCAATGTGCCTGTCTGTTCAGTGGAGTCTGCTCAAATGATCAATCAGTCAGAGTTTATAAAACTACATACAGTACATGAGTTCTGGTGCAAGGCATATGAGAAGTGATATCGCTGTTACAAATTCAATTAAATTACAAATTAATTGAAATTAATAATGAAAGAATACATAAACAGCTTTTTAAATGCAACAACTCAAAATACTAAGTAAGAAATGTATGTGATGAGTACTTAAGTAATAATAATAGTAATACTTTTTTTACACTGCTTATGTGATGCAGATGGCTGTGTTTCCATAGTTGTTGTGCAAAAAAGTAAAGGGGTTTAAAAATCATCCCCAAAACTGCCTTAGCAACTGCATGGGCCTATCAATGGCACTGCTCTTTTTTGGCTCTATTCCACACCCTCGCTGCCTCCTCTCCCCATCCTGTCTTGCTGTTTTTCTCTTATTCTGCCCTCCTGTTCTCTCCCATTTCCTTTTGAACATGTCTGCCTTCTCTCTCTCTCTCTCTCTCTCTCTCTCTCTCTCTCTCTCTCTGTATATATATACATCTCTGCACTAGCTCCCATGTTTTCACACCGCCCTTTCTCCAGGTCCACCATGTCCAAGTTCATCTACATTTCATTAATTTTTCCTCTTCCTTTCCATTTAGCTAACTATTCTGCTTACTCATTCTCAACTCCCTTTTTATCTTGCCAACTGCTGCCCCTCCTCTCACCTCAACATCCTGTGTGACCTTCTCCTCTGTCCCATATGTATCTCTACACACTCTCATTCCCCTTATTCAATCCCTCTCTTCTTTTCTGTTTTGTGTTTATACCCCTTTTCCTTGCATTCCATTCTCAATATTTCTGTTTTTGCATTTGTGTGCATTGGTGGGTTTGCATGTGACAAGCCACATGTTCACAAAAAAGGAAACTCAAAGTAGGTCAGGCCTGCATTTCTAATGATGCCACGGTCTGCTGACCTGACGTGCCTAGCCTAGGTCTGATGTTTATGTGTTAATGCTTGCATTAGTGTCTGTAAATGTGTTTGCCTGCCAATGAATATTTTTGTAAATTCTGCTGTTTGCACACAATTAGTCACATGTTATTCCTGTTCATATTGTGAGTGTTTCCCCAGCCACATAATAATAATAACTTCAATTTCTCGGTGACACGTCGACATAGTACCTTGTTAGAGAGCAGTCAAATCAGCCAAACATTATTCTGGCCACAGACTGCCTGACAGTCTGCCATGAGGGACACACTCCAGAGCGACTGCTCACTCTAAGTACTTAACCTCTTGTTAGAAGAGGGGACAGTTATAAAATGGTGTGTGATATGGTTAATGTACACACCATCTGGTCCATGGTCAAAAGCTCAGCTATCATTTGAAAACGTATATGCCACAGGAATTTTTATTTGGCATTGGAAATTGATGGCCATGTATGTATTTTAAACTTTAGTTAAGGATAAGTATGATTCTTAAGATAGAATGCAGGGATTTTATTTGATGGGACTGGCAGATTAGGAAATGACGTAAGTGAAAATCTTAAAGGTCGATTGATGGTCCATATGGAAACAGTGCAGTTAATATGGTTATGACATTTTAAATTTTAAAATTTCTCCAGGTGTCAGCCTTGGTCTTTTGACTGCTGGCTGAATTCCCGCACACAAATGGCATAAAAGATACATGTTTTTTTATAGTCCAAATGACTCAAAATGTAAAAATAAATACTGTGGTCACTACACTAAAATCGGCACACAGCACAGTGCTGTTACTGAGGAACTGGGACCTATCTTGTGGTGAGCAGGTTCCTGGTTAAAGCCAAACAGGTGCAAGCTAAAAAAAGAAAATTTGCTTTGTTGCAGTGTTAGCAGTCTTGCCGGCGTTGCACTGGCATTAAATGTAAAGACCTGTGGATAATGTGATGTGATGAAGACTATAGTATCGGCTTGAGGGCAGATACCATCTATACCATCTATAACCAAGGATCAAGAACTCCTGAAACAACCCACTGAGAGTACTACCCCAGGCCAACAACAAATGGTTATGGTTGTATTGGGTACCACATGAAATTGGTTTTAGCTTTGGTCAATATACAAGTGTATCTGCTTGTCTAGTTAACAGGTTCTCCGTATCTGGAACTCAAACTTAATGCACATTTATGGTAAATGGAAACACTACAAACAACATGCAGCTTCTCTGCTGCAGAATCCTCAGGACCTATTGTAGTATTGTTTTGTATCAAAGAATGTGTGCTCTATTCAGAACAAATTGACAGACAAGAAAATGTTGCCCTACTAAAACTTTATAATGGTAAAAAATATATATAATATTTATATATATTTTATATATATATATAATAAACTGTAACAGATACAGTATACTATGATGTGTATTGCTTTCCATAGGCATGAACTGAATGGTGTTCGAGATTTGTTTTTTAATCGTATTCGTGAAGTGCTATAAGTCATCACAACAAAAGCTTACTTATTGCATTGCATACACCCAGTTAAAAGGCTAAAATGTTTTACAATTATTACATAATAAACAGTTTTTTTGTTTGTTGTTTTGTGCCCTGTGGGAATATATGTTTACAAGATAAATACAAAGAATCAGTCATTGTATAAGTGCTGACTGTTTAGAAAGTTCAGGACTTTCAGTGTTAGGGCAGAAACATTTTCTCTCCAGCAAGAGACTTGGTTTTAAAAAAGATATAGTCTCACGGTGTGCTTTAATGCTAGTAAAATGTATTTGTTAAATCTGTGAAGACATCACATATTTGACAGAAGCAAGCAAGAAAGAAGGATAAAGAGGGGTGTTGAGAGGGAATCTCAGTGAAAGAATAGACTCTACACGGGCTCTCCAGGGAAGCACTCTCTGCTCAATCGCTGGCTCTTAGGTCCCCTCTAATGACATCTCTAGCACCAGATTGCCTCCCCCCGCTAGACTACTTGTTTCAGTCTATTTTTCCAGAGAGATGTTTCTAAAGTGGGGTGTTGAGCATGTGGAGGTGGGGGAGGCAGTCTCTCAGACAATCAAATGATAGGATTTTCTCTTCCAATCATTTTTGATAGCGTGTCTCTTTCCTCTCCTCTGGCTTTAGGTGCGACAAAGAGAAGGGAAAGGATAGAGATTAAAAAACAAAACACTAAATCCTCCTGTCCTTTGCCATCAGGTCCACCAAGATCATTTTCCTTCATTTTTTGGGATAAGTAATTTTCAAAAGTTGTTTGTCTTTCATTTCTCCTTTCCACAGATCTGAATACCAATGCTCTGTGCTTCCTCTAATCCACAACCAGCAAAGCCTGGGTCAGCTGACTAAAGTACTTGCACAGTTGTATGTACGAGGTTGCTCTTGCAGCTTTCCTATAATTCCTTAAAAATAACTTTTTAAAAGGAAATGGGAAAAAAAAACAATCTTCAGGTGAGCAGAAATTTGTCAAATCTTATGTTTCTTAATGTCTCCAGATGTTTATCACCAGCAGAAAAACTATGTGGCAGACGTTCTCTGTTCCCACTAGTGGCATCAGAAATAAATGGATGGGAGAGGAGGGGAGAAGGGAAATGAGGTAAACTGAACTGTGCATCTGGATTATTTTTGTGCTTAAGTCCATAGTTTAAGAAGTAATACAGGCTCTAAGACTCAGGATATTTTTATATTTTATTTAGGCTACACTTTCAAATCTATCTTGCTATTTATATATTGAAGCCCACAAACTCTAGTCTTAATCTGCTGCACACTATCATGGATGCACTGATATGTAGTTGTTTTGCAGTAATTCATTGACAGAATAAAACATATTTGTGACCAAGATGAGTCTTAAAGAACATTTTTCTTTACCTCTTCAGCTTCTCTTTGCCACTCTCATGTAATGCCATGTGTCATGTAGGAAGGAAGAGGTTGTGGTGGATGCTTGGGTCAGCAGAACGTTGGACTGTGACACGGGAAGCCACTGTTCATTTCCTGTTTACAACAGTCAAAGTTGGTTTGTTTTAATCATGAACATGATCGTTCCCTCATTTAACCAAGTGGTTAATGTAACCAAACTCTTTTGGAAAAATAACAATTATGTTGTACCGCAGATAGGGGCATCAGATTAGAAAACACATTTGTGTGTCATTCCGGAGGGCATGGACAACATATGTCAACATTGCCATTTAATTTGAAAGAATTCTTGTAATAGATAGCCTTGCAATCCATATATGTGTTACAAACTACTGGCAAATCTAACATGGTATTTGTAAGCTAGCTACAGGCAGCAATGATGCAATAATGTTAAAAAAAAAAAGTGAATAAAATTCAAGCTAGTCACTCAGATGTGATTGTATCCCTGTACTAAGTAAGCAATGTACTTACATTGTATTGTCATTTCTCAAAATCAACTACTGTCGACCTTTCACATGCTGTTGTGGCGAGGGAGACTGCAGGAGAAGCAGAAACACACTCAGAGGGAGTGGACCCACAAGGCAGGACGCGGACGGCAGATTCGGGGAAAGCAACAAGGGTTTATTAGGAGCGGGA
>JAVQJL010007290.1:0-12713 GCA_036024295.1 Nannoperca obscura
CCCCCCCCCCCCCCCCCCCCCCCCCCCAAGCGGTAGGCCCAACAACCTCGACATTATGACTCAGAGCTTGTTTACCTAAAGTGAAGCTCTCTTTACTCACTGTGCTCACTATGAAACCACGTTCTGTTGCTTCACTTATTTTCTCTGAACTCAGATGGTTATATAAGCAACGAGAGGACAAGTGCTGCAGGTTAAAACGAGACATCCCATAGTAACCAGCAGCACTGATGCCTACCTTTATACTGCAGAATAACGTCCTCGGTTTCTTCATGTCTTTGGAGGAATGCATGTCCATTAGATCAGCTCGTGTCCTCGCGCGCTCCACTGAGTCCAGGGAACAGAAAGCTGCCTCTCGAGGTTTTTGTCAGAGGTTGTCTTTGGTGAACCCACCCACCCACACGGTGAGCTGGAGTGCTTTTTTCCTCCCTGTGGGTGATGTAATGGGACTCAGCCCACAGCCCCACGCGTCAATGTTTTGAAAGTTGTGAATCAAGAACAAACAGTCCGGCGCTGATTGGCGGAGTCACCTGTGAGAACGTGTTACATCGTGATATTTCCACGGACCCCACGGTGCGACTCAGGAGACGTTGACGTGCCGTGTGCTGTGAAGCGTTGCCATCCTTCCTGTGAACCCCCGCTTTGTTCCGCCGCTTCATTAATTGCGGTATGCGGCACTCCGAGCTGGTTCCGCCCGGACACAATGAGCAGGGAGCCGACTGTGAATGAAACAAGCGCTAATGAATGAACTCTGTAGGGGAGAGCGGGGTATCTCGTCTCGGTCTCGGGACATCACAGGCACTCGTTTTCCATATTCAATGAAATACCGTCTTGTGCACAAATGTACAATCTTTAGATGTTCACTTCCCGCTTTAATTTAGAGTTATAACTGGTTGAGTACAGATTGTGCATTTGTGACAAGCTGCCCCCTCACAGGGTAAATTGTCACAATACATTATTCAACAAATAAGAACACAGAGGCTTTCCACACTCTTTTCTTTTTGTTTTTGTTCAAAGTCTGATTTATTTAGACAGATGTTTCGAATACCAGGGCTTCATCGGTAGCAGCACACTGAAAACACAGGACCAACCCATGTAAGTAAATGAGCAAATAAAAACCAGTACAGGCTTCTACTGTGGGACAGACGGATTGATACATCTACACGGGCCAAAATGCACTCTTATTAGAAAAGAAAGTTTAAATTAATAATACATTACAAAAACAAATAATTCATCATGAACTATGACTTTTTTCAGTACCAATTCAAAACCAAATGCAACATGAATGAACCGGACTGACTAACTCCACATAGACTGAATCTAATCTGAGTCTTCGGCAGAGTCTCGGTCCTGATACGAATCAAGAGCGAGCCCTGGAGTTCAAGCTCTTCAAGGCAAACCTGTCAGCTCCAATACAACGCACACATTGTGTCATATTGCTAAAGACTAGGCTAAACCTGTGTTTTAATATATGTGTATAAATAGTCAAGAATACAATGTTCGTGAGGAAACACTTTCATTCATACATTTATTTATTCCTGTTTGTTGAGCTACAAGTGGTCAACATTGAGTCAAACACATCCTGGAGCCGTGCAACAGGCCGGCTCCGGGCTGTTGCACTTGTCTTAGTAGGAAAAAGCAGGCGTTACTAATGACATTAAACGACGGCTTAGTCCTATTCAAGTGTCCCGTAAGCCGTGACAGGGAGCCAGCACGCGCATGCAGCTAAATGGAATTCAGCCATAATTCATTGTATTACTCACACGTGCCTTTTCTACTGAGACATGTCAAAATGTCTTCCATTAAATATCCACCACGATGTGCAGGGACCAAACTCCCAGAAGAAAACACAGAGGACATGGCCTCTGTGTCCTCAATGGTAGAAGTATGATATCCTAACTCTACGAAGAAAAGAAGAGTCACAACTGCTTGTTACTACTCTAGCCCCCTTTCTATCTATGGTCTGCCTCAAGTAAAGTTAGGGTGTATTAAAACCTTTCAGGTAAAATGAGTCGAGTTAACTATTCTGAACACTTTGAATTGCTTATTACTGCTGTTATGAGACATCCTTATGAATGATAAAGGATTACAGCAGCTCTTATAATGCACTGTGACTCTGTTATGATGTCATAATCATGGGACTATAATACTAAAACTTTGATTTGGACTTCACAGTGTTACCAAATTGGTTACTGGTCAAATAAAGGTGTTGCTAAGCAACACAGGCAGGAGAGTTGATCTTTGGTAGGACAATATTTACATTTACAAGTCTGTGTTCAGGTATAGTACAGTGACATTATGATGCAGCCACTCAAATACATAAATGAAATACATGGGTAGACAAATGAATAGAAACACCAGACAGATATGTCCTTCATTTTGGAGACAATTGACCAACAAAGGAACTAAAGCAGATCAAACAGTGAGTCATACTAAACTGCAAGCTCTCAAAGGAGAAGAGCCATCTCCTTCTATACGTGGCTAAAAGTATGAACAGGGGCCAGTTCCAAGTAGCAGATACACACAGAACCTCAAACCGTGGGAAGTTTACAATCCCGTCCAGGAAGCTCATTAAAGCCTACAGTATTGTGACAGTCTGGCAATGACAATGTCAACTTACTAGTTACTCAACATGTCTTGTGGCTGCATTGCACTACGGTCTGTTATGACTGCCGTCGGTGGGGAAATTGTTGAACAACTGTGCAGAACTGCTACAGGCTCCATTGACTGTGACTGAAACCCTGTTGATGACTGATAATATTTTGAAAGGATGTCACCTTCAAGCTCTGCCGTGTACCTGTGTGGAAATATCTTAGCGTGACTTCACATCACGGACATTTAGTTGGCTTTCCAAAGAAATAACACTGAAATGCAGGTAAGATTGTCAGAATTTGTCAGTGCAACACCATAAAACA
This sequence comes from Nannoperca obscura, assembly GCA_036024295.1. Classification (NCBI taxonomy): domain Eukaryota; kingdom Metazoa; phylum Chordata; class Actinopteri; order Centrarchiformes; family Percichthyidae; genus Nannoperca; species Nannoperca obscura. The sequence continues at coordinate 2,913 of JAVQJL010007290.1, forward strand.
AGTTATTAGTTTAGATTATATCTACAGTAAGTGAACAAACGTTGCAACAATACTCACTGATCAGGCTGACATTTACACCCACTGTGGGAGTGTAACAAACTAAAAAACATCAACATCAAGTGTTTTGAAGGTGTATTTTCTCTGCAACTTTTTGCAGCAGACCTACCAGAAATATAACCGAATGCATGTAAGGACAAGGACTTGTAATGCAAGGGATTTAAGGTTTCTGCACAAATTAGATTTTACATAACTTTCTATTACAACATCATGAAGAAGTGCAGTGTTCACGTGACATCGACTTCAGCCTAAAGCTAAAGAGGCAAAACTAAAGCAACATGAATAAAACAAGGAAACTAAGAAAAGCAAGAACCCATAAAACAGTGTTCTTATATTACGTACACAAGGACACATATGTGGAAATACAGATACTTGAGGATTAATGGTTGAAGCTAAATGCCTTTACTTTTAAGTGGATGGCTGGCATGATTGAACAGCAAAGGCATCAGTGGTTTGAAGCTTTGCAGGCTAAACAGAAAAGCATTCTTGTACCAAAACACTCGGCTTAAACTGTGGCTTTGGTGGTACAAAACAAACATTAATGTGGTACAAGGTGTTCTCCCGAAAACAATGAGAGGAGCTATTGTTTTAAGAGCACAGTAATATATTACTTTCAGCAGTAACAATGTTATATAGAGCGTTACTCATTGGAATTCAGTAATTTTACCATGTCAACACATTAACACCTGAAATCAAGTGTTTCCTGGAACAACTCAAACTCTGCTGACATTTCAGAGCCAGACTTTTCGTCTAAAAGGACAACATAAAGGATGTTACTCTTTAACAAACGGTCTGTCTCTGTAGAGATCCTTTCCATAATGTTGTCATTATGCTTAAAATAACAGTCTGAGCCTGTCGGTGGCAAAAACAAGCACTTTTAGTGGAAGAAATAGCCTCAAAGGATTACGTTGAAGCCATTGCAGCCCGTTTGCAGATGCCCACAGAGGTGATCTACTGGACCAATACTAAAACTTTGAAAGAAAACCCCAACAAAAGTTGTAAAAGTAGGGCAGAGGGCAGTTTCCCTTTAAGAATGCATCCACACCACTCCACCAGAAAAAAATATACCCCTGAGAATTTCTTTTGTGCTGAACTTTGATGGCTGCAGAGTCAGACTCTACGTCTCTGGAACAGTTCTACACCCGTTACTTTCAGTTTATCAAAGAAAATGTCTACGGAAGGTTATTTTGGTGAAAGTACCTAAAAGTAGTGTAATCAGTAACACATTACTATACACAGTCAGTAATATTGTAAAATATCTTCTTACTTTAGTAACTAGTAATATGTAATATATTACATTTTGAAAGTAACTTGCCCAACGCTGACAAAATGCATGTTTTTGATGTGAAAAAAATAACTAAAGTAGACATTGTATATTTAAAGATCCCATTTAATTTGTGGATATGGATTCGGGAAGCGGTTTACAACCTTAATTCAACATGCAGTGACCATAAAGACACATCACAAAGATGTTAAAAGGTGTGAGAATAAGACTGGACCGAGCTGGTAGGCAGTTTTGTGTGTGTTCAGTGATTATTAGTGTTCTAATTACTCACAAAACAAATCTGTCCTGTGAAGGGCTGTGTTCTGACGCAGAACAATCAAGCTTAAAATAAAATAGAAATGATAATTCAGTTTGGAGGTTGTGATAGTGGAAATAAAATGTACAAAAGAGGAAGAAGGGGATGGCATTCAAATAATAATGTCCAAAATTCACTCCGGATGTTGTTTAAAAATCAAGTTCAAATATGGAGCTTTGTGATGATGATCATAAAGTGTGATCCGCGAGGAAAACAAAAGTCATCGGTGGCGCAGTTTTTAGTGTCACCCGGAGGAAACAGTGTACCATTCATTAAAGGTCTCAGAAATCATCTCAACACACACACACACACACCTGGTTTCCAAGAGGCCTCTCGTACCAAGCTTGAGCTTAACATAGCAGAGTGAAGCAGCATGTTTGAGAGTATGGTTACATATACAAATGAAGCCCTTAAGTCTAACTTTGGTACCTAAATCATTATGCTGTAGGGTTACTCACACCCACAACACATCTACAATTTACACTGTTTCACTAAGTTACAAAACTGTAGAAAATACCATCTTTAAAACCAGGTTGTCAGAGGCTTAAATTGTTCTTTTAAAATGTGTCTGATGGCACATAAATGTCCGTAAATGCTGATGTGCTGTACAGATGAGGACATCTTTCCATCGTTTCCGTCCTCTTGGCGAGGGAAGAGAGCGCTTTCAAAGCACAGAAACAATATTCAACAAACAATCCTTTTACTTTGCTATGCTGTAAAAAGGTAATTCAACTATAGAAAAACTCCAAAAGAACTGTACAAAATAAAATCATCAGGCTTAAGTCTGTTCTTTCATCTGATAAGGCACATTTTCATACATGGATTCCTTATGAATAGTGTCCACCAGCCTTTAGTGTTGCTGTTCTTGGGGGGAAAAGTAAAAAGAAAAGCTTGTTTTCAAACGTAAGCGCCCAACGCTGCGTGGAACTCTGTGAGACACTGAACAAGCTGCTGAAACTTGGGCCTCTCCTCGGGGTCCAGGGCCCAGCAGCACGCCATCACTGCAAACCTGTGATGCGAGGGGGGTGGAAGCAAAAACAACGGGTCAAATCAAATGTCTGTCCACAAGTATTTTGTGTGTGTAAGACAGGATGCCGTGGGAGAGAGGAGGGTGACGAGCCACATCTAGAGCTGGCGTCAAACTCCGGGCATTGTAATTCCATGGTGAGCTGCCTGTAAAGCACTGATATAAATGAGTGAGATATAATCATTTCTTAATCAATGCATGCCCTTAAATGTTTTATTTTGCAACCTCTAATATTTTGGAAGAGGAAGCTGTCGCCTCACCACCTATTGTATTTAGAAGGAAACCATGTTCAGTTATTTAACAGATTTCAATACAGTCCTGCTCTATAAGCAAAGTGCCCTGAGACAACTGTTATGATCTTACTCTATATAAATCTAATTTTACTGAATTTAAGGTAATAATTCCTTAAATTTCCTTAGTTCTTTGTGGATATTCAGCCTTCAGGGTATATTCAGGGTTTTTCTAGCACACAGTTTGAGATATTTTGAGCTGTCAGAACAGTGGGAACAAAACATGTTTCATCAGTGTACTATGATGATGGTGTATTCTCAAAGTGTAGCTAGTGATAGCAGTATAATAAACTACAAGCAAAATTAAAAACATTAAAAAGGGTAGTAAGATAATCCGTTTTATTGGAATTAAACTGAAGAGAGTTAGCAGACATCTTTTTATGGTGGACGTATAGCTGCGGATCATCATCATAAAGGTGGAAAGAAATGGCATGCAGTATATATAATGAAAATAAAATGTAAACTTTATTTTCAATCATGTGCCCCAGAGTTTAGTTACTTTAAATGTGTAAATAAATAATGACAAAAATGTTCAAATGATTGATAATTCATAACAATAATTAATCATTTTGTAAGCCAGTTAGTGTTAAAAATGATAGACAACACCTGGATTTTGCCACTACCACCCAAAGCTTGAACTCTCACTGATTTTAGACAATCATGCATCACAAACTAATCCCCCCAGGTGGTCCTCCATGCAGCCAGGAAGAGCCCTGTTATTATCCAGCAGTGGGAAGGTGGCAGCCTCGTTGCAAACAGGATATTGAGGACATAGACTGTAAATAATCACGCCATGGTGGGAAACAAGGCCTGTGGGCACAGGCAGCTCCATCTTCTTGACAGTTACAGGATGTTGATAATCTTCACACCAACCAATGCTGGGAGCTGCTGAACATTTTAATTTGATTCAGCTTACATATAACACAATGTGTCCCTTCATTTGGTGAAAGTCTACAATAACATGGTTGGCTACACCTAACACGCACACGAGTGCTTCACTGCAGAGCTCACAAACTTTAATTGTGTTTATATTGATGACAGTGATAAGAATAAGCAAGAGTACAAACAAGTCCTGTTGCCCAGAGAGACTGTAGCATTTCCACCAAGTCAAAACTAACATTTAAAGAATTACTGCACTCTTAAATATGTTGTTTGAGCTGTAAACTAAATGATATGACTGTACTGTGATGAAACACTGATCAGTGCTGGTGTTGATATTAACATTTCTTACAAAATGTAAAAAAATAATAATCAACATTTCATGGGTTGAAAATGTCTCAACACGCCTTCTACTGTTATAAATCAGCCCTGAACCTGCGAGGCCAGTGCTGACACAGAGTCAGCTGGTTGGACATGTCTACATCATGAAACTTATATTAAAAAAAGACTCTAATCAGTGTCAGTCAGTCTCCCTGTGACCCTGATCCCCACTCTACGTAACCACAAGGCCACGCCACCTACAGTCCATCACAAGTTGCCTTTTTAAAATTTGCTGGGAGAGAGGGTTCTATCAGAAACTGAGGGCGGAGGTACACTTTAATACATAGTAGAAACAACTCTATAATTCTAGCTATCAGGGTCTTCAGACATTTCAGTTTGGGTGAAATTTTAGAAGATAGTGTATTTTATTCCTTAGACATTTTGCTATATTTATTGTGTAGTTTTCATATTCCTTATAATGGTATATTGACTGCTGTTTGTCAATGTTAATTAATCCTTGTGATCACATCTGTTTTGTTGATCCTTAATTCTTCCTTCTTTAATAGTTTTATTTTTACAGTGATATTTTGTTAATTAGTTTGCCTAAGTTTGTGTGTGTGTGTGTGTGTTCTGTAAATCAACATACAGTTCATCTGGACAGTTGATTGGTTGTGCTATTCTGTACCCATCCTTCAGGTAGGCCGACATCTCAAAAGGGTCGATGTCGACATAGGGGGTCTGACCCAGAGTCATCAGCTCCCACAGTGTCACTCCGAAGGCCCACTGTGGAAACACAGCGCGTCATTAAACCTGAGACCAGTACTGAGAATTCCGTAACAGCATTTTCTAAACACGATCAACACAAGCCGTTGTCTTTAATGCATTATCATCAGTCTGGATAAACAGTGTGCGGAAAGCCAGCGGGGCCCACTTGCATTCAAATACAAAAAGTACCGCAGGAACAATACAAGGAAACTATGTTGAAAAATGTATACAGAATATATAAATCATTGCTGCAAGTGTTTGTTAAGAGACTATAAGTAAACACCAGGGTGGCCATTCTGTTTAGAAGAGCGAGGGTTCAAGCCCCTGTGTCAGAGGGCCCTGCATGTGATGTTGTGCTGACCTTTAACTCGGACTTCCGAGGAGGGAACAAGAGACAAAACTATGTCCCTATTTGTGTGATACTCTTGTTATATTAACCAATATTTTAGGTCGCTCTTAAAAAACAAACGTGCTTAGAGTGTTGAACCTGCACTTTTTATTTGGACTTTTAGAAGTCTAATCCTTATCTAAAATAAACCTGGGCAGCTTTTGCTAACCTGATAGTGACAGAACAGAAAAGAGCAAGTTAGAGTTAGCACATCATAACCTTTAACAGGGGTAACACCAAGCCTTCCCCTCAAAAGGAAGTGAGAGGAGTGATAAGAAGACATGGCACGGTGGTGATGAACAGTGAAAAACATGATGTGCAGTTATCCACCCTGTTCTTACATCAGCGTCCAGGCCACTGCCAAGTGGCCTAAACATGTCCACAGTCCCTTTCTCATGCTGTCCAGCTTGGCAGCCAATTTGCGTAACCACTGAGAGAAGCATATGGAGCCCTTATGTGCGTAACACTGGCATGTGTGGTGCGCTTATGATGCTACACAGCTCCAGGTACTTGTCTGGACTTCCCCTATTGGTAATGCCAGGCCTCTGTTAACTGTAAGTGCGGGGGGGGGGGGGGGGGGCTGCTATGAAGCGGGGTGACTATAAGAGGAATGTGGAGAGGTGGGGGCATGTCTGGCTGGTGTCTGAGTGGTGTCTCTAAGGATCTGTTGAGCTTCCCGACTGTCTCCGCCGCGCCCGCTATGCTATCCTGAGACAGGAGACACATGGTGCTCAACACTGTACCTCCCTTCCCTCTGACACCTTGACCAAGTGTCTAAGAATGGCATGGATACAATTGGTGACATTTCCTGCATCATCATCTCTGTGTCATGTCCCCTGAGAAATGTTTTGGTTTTGGGTCAAAGAGGGTTGAGAGACAGGAAAGATACATTTTATATGGTGAATGCACCGTCCACAGATATAGGGTTGCATGGTTAAGCTGCAAGACGTAAACTATATCTGGTGCTGCAGTTCTTACCACGTCACTCGCACTAGAGAAGTCGTTGTTGAGCAAGCTTTCCAGAGCCATCCAGCGGACGGGCCGGTTCTCATTATCCCCCAGACAATGGTAATCCATGGGAAAGAGGTCTCGGGCAAGGGCATTGTCTGTGATCTTTACCTGCATGTTGTCGTCAATGCTGTCGGAGGAGGAGACGAGAGAGAAAAAGAGTCTTTATTTTTTGTAATTAAATTCCAAACCAAATTACCTGAAAGCTACAGGGAAGAACGGAGGACGAGTGACGACAGCTTTAAGCCGGGTCAGGGACACTTACACGCAGTTCCTGGCGGCGAGGTCTTTGTGTATGACCTCCCTGCGAGCTAGGTAGCTCATTCCACATGCAATCTGGATGGCCATGTAAACCAAGTCCTGCTGAGAAATTGCCTGAAAGGAAATAAGGGAGAAAGAGAGAGACAATGCGCAGTTGAGAAGCAAAGACAGGAAAAACCAAAAGAGGGAGGGAGTTGGGACATCAGACCACAGCTGCTGTGACTTTACTGTGGCGAAATTGGTCTTCTGTGTCAGATTGTTCCTATTTCCTTTGAATTGGGACAAAGTCAACTATAGGTCAAAGATGGGAGTTACATAAACAAAGACTATTTCAGTCTTGAAATGCAAATGTATGGCCCGTCAACTGAAAAGGACTACATGTTTAAACTAGCACTGGTAACTTGGAAAAGGCTTTGCTTCAAAGAAAAAACACACTTTTCAAAAAGGTACTTTTAAAGTTAAGTAGTTAATAAATCTAAGTCTTTGGTAAATACACTACAAATCACATTTTTAGCTAGCAGCAAAGCTCTAGTGCCTTGGTGTGGGCGTGTCACTACATGGCCATGCTGATTGTAGCAAACCCAACTTGAAGAGCAATACAGTGCTAACGTCTTTGTACTCCATCGTGGCCGAGCTGAATGTCTCTGGAAAGGTCATCACGACAGCAGTCAATCTCTCTTCCATCTTCACAGTTGCTCAGTAAACAGCTAATGCTACAATGCTACACCTGGGCAGTCTTCCGGTCTGAGTGGCCAACACAGCGTGAAGTCGGTTGTGTTTCTCCAAAAGTTGATTATGTTTTAACTTTTAGTTGGGCACCCCCTGTGGTCCCCACCGCTGCAGCCTAAACACACGACCATCATTCAAATGAATGGGAGGACTGGTGTTTTCGCCGCAGCGCCTGATTTGGCCTGAATACGGCCGTTGTCTTATTTCATGGTACGCTATTAACAAGCAACAGATTACATTAGCGTTGAAATGTGAAATTACTTTATTAACATTGCTGAACAACGTATGCATCAGAGTGAAAACAATCTGAAAGACACGACTCAGAAAATCTCTTATTAAAAAGGTTTGAGCCAGAGTTAAACAGACATTAAAGGAAAGTGTTTGTTTAGTGCTTGGAGCTACTGAAGGGCTTGTAGACAATGGCGTGGCCAACAGGTGTGTCTGAGAAAAGCCCCCTGACTGTCTTACAACCTTGCCGTGTAAGAGAGCTCCTGAAGTAACAGTTCCACACCCTGTTGTGTATATTCATATATTTTTGAATCCATCTATTTCATTCAGCTGTACAATCCCTGGCTTAGACACACACGGTGGAAATGTTTGTTCAATCTTATCTGACAGTGGACAGTGTGATACAACTTAAATTAATTAATCCCACAACAGGCAACCAAAGTCTTGGCAACCAGTGAACAGAGATAAGAACATTTTAATTCAATAACTCAAGCAAGATGTGTGTACCTGGTACCAGACAGCACTGCGTCCACCACACAGAGTAACTTTAACAGCTGGTTGTGGGTGGAGAAATGACAACAGTGGAAAAGGTCAACTCTCAACCCTTTTTTCTCACTGTTCTACCTTCCAAACCAGATGTTCACTTTCAGAATGAGTGATACACTGAAGTACTGTGCACCCTCTGTGCTTTTCCGAGAGCTTTATCTCCCCGGTACTGATGCATTTCTGATTTATAGCTTGCTGTTTATTGCAAGAGCACAACTTAATGACTATGTCTTTGTCTCCTACAACTGCCAAAACGACATAATGAGATTGCTGAGAAGGAAGGTGCTGATGTGTTACCTGAATCTTTACAAAGCGGTTTTGATCCATGCAAACGGATGGCAAGCTTCATCTTGTGATTGCAAAGTGTTTGCTACATCTGTACTTTGGGGTTGATTGATTGGTTGGATCTTTGCTGTGGCTTTGCCAAGCACATCAAAGACTCCCTGGGGTTAACCTGTACAAAAGCCTGATTGTCTTTACATAGTGAATCAAAATCTCTGCCCTGAGCACTGACTTCATGGCTATATCAACAGTCCTTCTGATAACAGTGTAAACAGTAGTTACTGGTAGGTGTTACTTGGGGTTGATTGCTGCAAACACACAAAACGTTCTTTCAGATTCTAGGACTGAATCTGACTTTTCCTCCAATTTGGGGGATTTATTTTAATAACTTAATAAATGTTTCTTTCCAACGGCATGACTGGCATCGAGGAATTTATCTTAACACCTTAATAAGTGACTTGTGTTTTTAGCTCCACCAAACCTATGCTGAGTTGAAGCCTCACCTGTGGGTTGTTAGCCTCAGCTAGCTTGCACTGCCGCAGGAACAGCTTGAGATTCCCCCAAGCCATGAAAGGCAACAGCACCATGGGCTTCTCTCCGTCTTCTGTACACACATGACTTATGGGCAACAGATTTCTGAAGGTGGAGAGAAAGATGAACAGTGTGTAACAGAGCATCTATACGGTTAATGTACATGTAGACGTTTTCGGTACGTCAAAGGGCTTCTTGGAAATACATGTTAGCCGGTTGGCCAAGTGTCAACAAATTCATACGCTTTTATTAACTTGCTGACCTCAGAAAGAGGAAGGAGTGGGCTAACATGACGACAATCGTTTTCACAAGAACAAAGTAAAGTGAAAGTCCAAGCCTCCTGATAAAATTGGGGAAACATCTGCTATGCATATCATGTTGGGGTTATGTTAAAATTGGGGCGTCTAAAATTTGACTATCTTTGATATTTATTTTTTTATCAAATCTAACTATAAAGGAACTGTCTGTATGGACGTCTGTACTTCGATTATCTCAACATCTGCTCATCTGATTGACTTCAGAACTTTACGTTTTGGCCTGTAACATTGGAACCAGATGTCTCAGAAACTAAATTCCACAAAAATCTATTCATATAAGCCATTCCTATTTGCATCATGATCAATTATCCGCCATTTTGACTTTTCTCCAAATCATATTTTTCTAGGGCTGGGAAAGTTAACACGTTATTATCGCATTAACGCCTTAATTAATTAACAGCAACAATTATTTTATTTCACATTAACGCAGTTTTTTAATTATTATTTTGAAAGTCTGTGGCTCACTGCTCAGGGTTGACTACGTTGGATGGAGTGTGTGGGAGAAGTATAGATAACCAAAAGCAAGACAAGCTAACAAATGCCACCGCGAAGTGGATATCTACAAACTGCAGGCCGATTAGTGTTGTTGAAA
>JAVQJL010007292.1:0-28385 GCA_036024295.1 Nannoperca obscura
ATATCTGTATTAACATAATTTCCCTGAATCTTTGACTGGAACCATTCCATAATATCCACATATCCGTAATATATAAGTTATAAATTATATATATATTTATAATTTATATATAAATTCGACCTCCTTGACAGAAGGTCTAATATTAAGCTACTTTTCTGTGAATATAACAATTAAGCAACAAGTAATACAACATTTTGTCCTCTATATCACTCCTAATTTAATATCATAGCAACAGAGCAGACGAGTGAGGCCGCCTTCAGATGTTCAGTTTTGAGTTCTTTAAATAATCCCAATTTTTTTGTTTGTCATTTTGTTATTTATCGCTGTGCTTTTATCTTGACAGCAGCTGTGTGTTAGGACTTCCGCTCGTCTCGTGCGGCATCAGACCGTAGTCTTCGCGCGAGCTGACTAACCCGCTCGTCTCATGCCTTCGTGCGGTTTTCTCCTCCGTAGCAAACGTACGGGGCTCCGGCCCGGTGTCCGACCAGCCGCAGCCGCTGAGAAACGTTTGAGAAATGTGTCGCCCGTGTACGGAGGCGGCGAGAGACACCGGCTTTAACAAAACAGGTGAGTCTTTTCTTGAATTCCAAATGTGTTTTAACTAGTTGGCTAGCTGTGTGGGTCAGAGTGGTTTCACTGCCGCAGTTTGCTAACTGGGCATCGGTATGAGACATCGTTTCCCGTCGCCAGTCGGGTCACTGCTGTTGAGGAGAAGCCCACCTAATGAAAGGTCGCTCCCTGGGTTTAGATTACATGTTATTTTGTCAGACTGCATTACAGTAAATACTCTTAATCCCAAATGAATAGCTAATGAAATATTCCTGATCGTATCAGAAACGTTTCGTCCACATTTGAAGGCCAGCAAGGTAATGTTATTCTGGTATTATTACACAAACAATATTGCCGATTAAACACTGAGATTGTAAACTATGGATCTGTGGTATTTCCATTCTGAATTACAGTGTTTTTTAGGTATATTGTTGAGTTCATATTGAATCAATCCAGCCTCACTATGTTTTCATTATGACAAGAATATTGCAGTGATACTAGGATATAGTGTCTGTAACATGCATGTAAGAGCTTATATGGATGTTTTGTCTCTATAAGATCTTTTTATAGCATCAAACTAGTACTTTCCGGTAATGGGCATATCTGTGCAATATTGTCTAAATAAGTCACATTTTCTATCATCAACATATGCTTTTACAAAGTGGTTATGAATAGCCCTTGTCTTGATGATTTGTTTTGATGGCATGTGTGTTTGAATAACATCACTAATGCAGTCGTAAAAAGGAAAGTAGCTTTTGTGAGCAAGAACCAGTTAGACCTGGTTACGACTGACAACACGGCCCTGTTTGCTCCATCTCTTGATGTCGGAAGTCTACCATTACCACGGTTGGGCAGATGGGTTGAGAACAGAAGCTGTGATAACGCCTTTCCTATCAGAGGCTTGATAAGAATTTTTTTTTTTTGAGGGACAGGATACATCTCATATTTTGGAAGCATCTGTGTCTGTGATCTCCCGATAAGCTGCCAAGAATGTGATCCTGATCCCTTTATACCTACAGTACAATTTTAACTACCACACTTCAACAAAATACACCAAATCAGAATGGGATTTAGCTAAACCCAGCAACAGGCAGATTAATAAAAAATGTATATATATTAACCTCTCAAATACATTTAGTTGTGGAAAGGTTGTTTATGTCATGAGTTTTGAGTCCTTGTGGATAATTTTTTAACCATGAGACTTTTCTTGTTACGGATGCTTTGATTTTGCAGAATAGGTATCAATGCCTCTACTCAACTTATTAAGCAGATCGGGTATCGGCCCGACACAATCGATCCACATTAATATAGTTTCTTTGTTTTTTTTGTACGTATTATCTTGTCGATTAATCGCTTAATCATTTATACTACAAAATGTCAGAACATTGTGAAAATGACTTAATGAATTTCTTAATGAGCTGTTAGCTCCATCTTCTATTGATCACCCATCCATGCTGTATCATAGGCTGTGCACTTTCAGGACAGAAGAAGACAGTAAATGTGGGAGGCTTTCTGTTGCTATGACTTAGAAGGTCCTTTGGGTATATTCTAGCCCTTAGATGGAAAATCATAAAGTTAATTCAGAGAGAATATTGAGAGATATACCAAACACAACAAACTAATATCAATCTAATGGAGTGTTATAAAAGTTCCAAGCCAGCTATTAGTGGTCGTAATGCTGCCATTCATATATCTTTCCATCCATCTCTTTCCTAAACCACTTATCGTCTTAAGGATTGCAAGGGAGCTGGAGCCTATCCCAGCATGGATTGGGTGAGAGGCGGCACACACCCAGGACAGGTTGTCAGTCTAACAAAAGACAACCATTATGGAGAGGAGGGAGACGCGATATCATTTGAATATGGGGATAATGCTGCACGGTGGTGCTTTGAGCTAAATGCTAACGTCAGCATGCTAACATGCTTGAAATGACAATCCTAACAACGAGCATAACATTTAGCATGCTCACCATCCTAGTTTAGCATGCTAACTTTGCTATTTGGCACTAAGTTCCAACTGAGGCTGATGGGAATGGCTTTAGCTTAGTCATAAACCAGAATATTGGAAAAAATTAAGTTTTGACGTGATGATGGCGCTAAATGAAAAGTTAAGGGATCACCAAAGTTATTAGGTAATATTGTTTGGGAATTATGGATTTCTGTTTCAGTCTGGACCAAAGTGGTGGACCAACTGACCAAAATTTGTTAAACTTTAACTTTGAAATCTACCGCATCTGCGTGTCTTTAGACACAAAGGAAACCCACATGCACATGAAGAGAAAATGCACAGTTTGCTAATGTTGGCTGTCAATTGCAAATAATTCAGTAAAAAAAAAAACTGCAAAGATACATACCAGGATTTTTATTCTCTAATTTCTGTTTAGCTAAAGCTTCAGTTGAGAGACACTAGTGTCCTTGAGTTAATACAGTTGGCTCTCTAATACTGTATATTAGCTCTCACAGCAGCCAGTTTCACCTGTACCTCTCTGAGCCCATGTGTCAGAGCCTTGTCACCAATGACTGTCCACACAAAAGCAGCTCTGTTCAGGGAGCAAATTATGGAGAAATGTACTGGGTTAAGGCTACAAACAAAAAGCCAAGAGCAGAGTCACTATATAATCCAGTCTTGACCTTTTTAAATCCTGTTTTAATTTTAGGATTAAGACACCATATTCATCTGGTCCTGTTTATGATGGTGAGAGTGATCAAATAGCTTTAGCTCCTCAAAGTTTCCAAGTTCCTTTGGGGAGACGGGCAGTGTGATGCATGAACAAGATAAGCTTCTCGCAGACTGTAGTTTTCTTTCCTGCGCCAGGATAATGTGAAACAAATCTTGGATGTTCTTTTAAACGGAAAGTTATCAGTGATTATGTCACACTGAGTTTACTAGATGTGGAACTGGATGCTAGAGTGAAGCTTTTCAAAGGCATGAAGCTTTTATTTTAAGACATGCTACATGAATCTTTGTTATGACAGTTGGCTTGACCTTATCGGTGCACTCATGTGACAGGCCATTATCTAAAGTTTGAGTTTTGGAACATGCCTACAGCTTCAAGTTACACTGCCGTCTGTTTTTGGCAACAGGAAACTGTTAAATTGAGCAGAATTGTATTGTTTGTGTGTAAAATCATGATTGTCACACTTTGAGCCTTAATATATTTAATGTACTGCTTTGGTTATGGATGTGTTATTAATTTATTGTTAAAGTTGAATGGAAAACAGATTAAAGAGAGCTTGTTGCATTTAAAACCATGTGAAGTGTCACAATTAGAGGTGTTTTGCCAGCTGTTGGGGTGAGTTGAAGTGAAGCAGTATAAACAGAGAAGGCCCACAGTGACTGTACTGCCATTCTGGATTGAACTGGATAACACAAGGCTTTTTTTTGTGACCACTTGACCAGATATCGTCTTTCATCCCTTTTTCCTGTAAGTAAAAGGTAACTTGAGCAGACCGGGAGATACAATTGTGGATCGAAACCCCCAAACTTTGTATTAAAATAGGAAGCGGAAGTGATAAGACCATAATATTCTCTTAGATATACTGCAAGCTGGTGTTTGTCTACATCACACCTTTAGGCCAATTCCATTTAACAGCTTAGTCCAGTTTTACCATGAAGCAACTGAAACAACTTAGACTGTTGTATTTTATTGCATTCCTCACACATTTACTGTGAGGAAGTAGCCTAGCTGTGGTTGGGCTGATGCACTCAAGTGTAAATGGATGCCTGGAAGAGTCTTTTGGTTTTGGGGTTTATTTGTTACGTGGTCAGCAGCCTGATCTCACATGGCATTGCTTCCATTTTGCTGGGTTTTCCAGTAAAAGTTCAAGTTGTTGTCCCTGACTTGATTTCAATATATCTCCACTCATTCTGATGCAGAAGTGATAACAACCCATTCGACAAAGCTCATCAGAAAATTTGAAATAGTCCTTCATGTTTGTACTAAATTGAGATGTTTAAGTGTGAGTTGGCACATTGGCTGGTGAAGATTAAATCTATTTAAACAACCTATATCCCAAAGATACTGTTAAAACGTCATCATGCCGTGAACATGTTTGAGGAGAGATGGAGAATGGCTTGTTTGAACATGTGTGCTGTGTCGGGATCTGTGGTCCATTTTTTGGTTTCTGGTTTTCTCTGCAGTCTCTGAACTGCAGTGTGCTGATGCCCAGGATATCCCTGACGGCACAGCAAATATCCAGCATGACTGCCACTCTTTGTGTGGTCTGGTTACCTCCTCACTAGACCTTAAACACGACTGGGCTGTATGTATGATGGCCTCTGAAGGTGTGCTGTGGTATCTGGCACCAAGACGTGAGCAGCAGATCCTTTAAGTGCTGTAAGTTGCGGGGTGGGGCCTCCATGCATCGGACTTGTTTTTCCAGCAGGTCCCACAGATGCTTGATTGGGTTGAGATCTGGGGAAGTTAGAGACCAAGTCAACACCATGAACTCGTTGTGTTTCTTAAACCAGACCTGAACCATTTTTGCAGTGTGGCAGGGCGTTGTATCCTGCTGAAAGAGGCCATTGCCTTTAGGGAATACCGTTGCCATGAATGGGTGTACCGTAATTTCCGGACTATTGAGCACACCTGTATATAAGCCGCACCCTCTGAATTGACGCGCAAAATGTCTGATCTCTAGAATTTAGTGGGAGTGCGTTTGATTTATGGTGATTCGAATGGTTTCATTGGTCCACTGTGATCTGTTGGGTAATTTAATTGGTCTGGTGTGACGAGCCTAAATGTATTGAGTGTTGTTCGGGAAAAACAAGTCATTTTGAAGATGTTATCTGGGAACTGGGAAGATTTAATGGGAATCTTTCACTTTATTCTGACATTTTATGGGCAAAAAAAATCTAATTATTATCATCTTTATGATCATTGGTTGCTTCTTAAGTTGTGTGATTAAAATACTCGCAAACACCTTCAAATTGCTTGTTTTTTCTGATCAATGTAAAATGATTCAAAGATATTTGGTTTACTATCACACAGGACTAAAAAACTGAAAATATTCACATTTGAAGAGCCAGAATCAGAGAATTTTTGACACCTATGCTTAAAGTTTACTGAGTTATCAAAATAGACACTGATTCATTTCATGTCAATCTACTAATCACTTAATCGACAAATTGTTTCCGCTTTAGTTCAAACGCAACCCTACATTAGGTTTTCCCACTGTTGAATAACATTTTGATATGCTAAGATTTACCTCAAGATTTCCAAACTACTATCTCATTATGTTTTAAACTTAACGCATCACCAACTAATTCCCTGTCTTCTCTATCTTTTTAGATAAACCATCATGATTCCCATCACAGAGCTCCGGTACTTTGCTGACACCCAGCCAGCGTACCGTATCCTGAAGCCATGGTGGGACGTTTTCACCGACTACATCTCAATCGTCATGCTGATGATTGCGGTGTTCGGTGGCACACTGCAGGTTACACAGGACAAGATGATCTGCCTGCCTTGCAAGTGGGTGGTCAACAAGTCGTGCGAGGCTATGCCTGCCCCAAATGTGACCACCGCCTTTGCACCGGAGCCCAAAGGCATTCAGTATGAACTCGACCGTCATCAGTATAACTATGTCGATGCTGTGTGCTACGAGAACAAACTACACTGGTTTGCCAAATATTTCCCCTATCTGGTGCTACTCCACACCCTTATCTTTTTGGCCTGCAGCAACTTCTGGTTCAAGTTCCCCCGGACAAGCTCTAAACTGGAGCACTTTGTCTCTATCCTCCTCAAGTGCTTTGACTCCCCGTGGACA
Source organism: Nannoperca obscura (assembly GCA_036024295.1). Classification (NCBI taxonomy): domain Eukaryota; kingdom Metazoa; phylum Chordata; class Actinopteri; order Centrarchiformes; family Percichthyidae; genus Nannoperca; species Nannoperca obscura. The sequence goes on from JAVQJL010007292.1 coordinate 6,318, forward strand.
ACAAGGGCTTTGTCTGAGACTGTGGTGGAGGAGAGTGACCCCAAGCCTCTGGGAAAAATGAACGGCTCGATGGACAAGAAGGCCTCAAGTGTGAGCGAGGACGTTGAGGCTAGCGTGCCCATGCTCCAACGAACAAAGTCCAGAATTGAACAAGGAATTGTAGATCGCTCTGAAACTGGGGTTTTAGATAAGAAGGAAGGGGAGCAGGCCAAGGCCCTTTTTGAGAAGGTGAAGAAGTTCAGGATCCATGTAGAAGAGGGTGATATAGTGTACCGTCTTTACATACGTCAGACCATCATCAAAGCAATCAAGTTTATACTGATAATTAGCTACACAGCCTACTACGTACACTACATCAAGTTCAATGTAGTGTGCTCAGTGAACATTCAGAAACTAACAGGGTACAGCACATACCAATGTGCTCACCCCTTAGCAACTCTTTTCAAGATTTTGGCCTGTTTCTACATCAGCTTGGTGGGGGTTTATGGGCTTATCTGCATGTACACCCTCTGTTGGATGCTCAGCCGCTCCCTCAAACGATACTCCTTTGAATCAATCCGCGAGGAAAGCAGCTATAGCGACATTCCTGACTTGAAGAACGACTTTGCCTTCATGCTACACATGATAGATCAGTACGACCCTCTTTACTCCAAGCGCTTTGCTGTATTTCTTTCAGAGGTGAGCGAGAACAAGCTGAGGCAGCTGAACCTGAACAACGAGTGGACGTTGGAGAAGCTGAGGCAGCGCATCACCAAAAACTCCCAGGATAAGCTGGAGCTGCATCTGTTCATGCTCAGTGGGATCCCAGACACAGTATTCGATCTGATTGAGCTGGAAGTGCTCAAGCTGGAGCTCATTCCTGATGTAACTATACCACCAATCATCGCCCAGCTCTCCAACCTGAGGGAGATGTGGCTCTATCACACCCCGGCTAAAATCGAGGCTCCAGCTCTTGCTTTCTTAAGAGAGAACCTGAAGTCTCTCCACATCAAGTTCACAGACATCAAGGAGATCCCACTGTGGATCTACAGCCTGAAGAACCTCAGTGAGCTGCACCTCACCGGGAACCTGAGTGCTGAGAACAATCGGTACATCGTCATCGATGGGCTCCGGGAGCTCAAAAGGCTCAAAGTGCTACGTCTGAAGAGCAACCTGACCAAGCTGCCGCAGGTGGTGACGGACGTGGGAGTGCACCTCCAGAAGCTCTCCATCAATAACGAGGGTACCAAGCTGATGGTGCTCAACAGCCTGAAGAAAATGGTCAACCTGACAGAGCTTGAGCTAGTACGCTGCGATCTTGAACGCATTCCACACTCCATCTTTAGCCTGCACAACCTGCAGGAGATTGACCTGAAGGACAACAATCTGAAGACAATAGAGGAGATCATCAGCTTCCAGCATCTGCACCGGCTCGTGTGCCTGAAGCTGTGGTACAACCAGATCGCCTACATTCCCATTCAGATTGGTACACTCACCAATATGGAGAGGCTGTATCTGAACCGGAACAAGATAGAGAAAATCCCCAGCCAGCTTTTCTTCTGCCGCAAGCTGCGCTTCTTAGACCTGAGTCACAACAATCTGACCAGCATCCACGCTGACGTAGGCTTCCTCCAGAACCTGCAGTACTTCGCTGTGACGGCCAACAGGGTGAGAGGCAAACAATTGTCCAGTCCATGTATTTGTTTTACTGAAAGCATGTCTCATTTCCTTTGTTCTTCATCTTTTGCCACCGCTATATCTAAGATTAGCTCAAATGCCAGATAAGGTGTTTACAAAGGTCAATGCTTCTAAATGCTGAGATATTGAGAGAACGGTATGGATTTAAAGATAACCGCATGACTGAGGTTTTGACATTTGTTGCTTTGCAGTTGTATGTTGTCAACAGACACTTTGCTGTATTTCTCCGAGGTTTAAAAGTCTCTTTACAAGATCAGATTTTCAGTCCATGTAGACCTTGTAAGTTCAAAAAGATTCAAAGCATTCAAATTTATACTATCTGCTGTGACAGCATGTTAGATCAAACAAAAGCCTTCCTGTCTGGAATGAAGCACAGGTCCAATTCCATTTTCTTTTCTTCTTTCACTCCAGTAAACAGAAACAACATTACATTTGTGGTATAATAACAAAATCTTTCTCTGAGACCACATTATGATCCTTTGAGCTTGATTCACTTCTTGCCATTTTCAGTGTAATCCAGCTTTTGAGGGCCGTGTCAAATTGAGTTATTACATTGATGGCTGGGTTAGTCCATTTGGCTTTGGGAGAAGTGGATCATTTCATGTCGTCTTGCTGTTTATTTCATTCACAATGTAGGAATTTCATTCTGTTCACTGTGAGAAATTAGAATCAGCATTCTCCTGAAAATGCTGTTGGATCATGTGTTTTTAGTAAAGGCTACTATTACTGCCGTTTTATTGTATTTGCTTGTGTGGTTGCCTCTGAAAATAGGTTCCAGCAGGTTTGTATGCAGCCAAAAATAGCTCCTTTAAATGGGACCCTTCTGGTTTCTCTTGTGTTTTTAAGGCCTCTCTAGTCTGAATCCTCTTTACAACGTGAGCACATTATCAGTTCAAATGAGTTGTGTAATTGTGAATGTAGTGTCCATGTGGGTGTTTTTAATAGGATGTGATTTCTGTGGACATCAATGAGGAGCGATTGAACTTTTGTTAGGATGAGGCGTTCATGGAACACACAAAGGCACCGAGTACATTACTGGTTGTCCGTTTTTGTTTTTTCCAGTATCCTAAATTTAAAATGAGACTTTATACCCCAAATCTGACAGCCAAATCAGACATTTTGAGAGGCCTTTATAGTCTTACTTTAATGTGTTTCCTGTGCTGTGGTCTGGGTCGTGTGTTTTTTAATTGAGGAAACATCTGAACAGTCTTCAGTAACTACAGTAGAAACAGCTGCCGCATTTTCTTAATGCCCTTTGCTCACATCTCAGATCTCTGCCTCATCTGGCCGAGGCATATGGTTTCAACAGCTCAGCCCTCATTATTCAGCCTTTTATTCTCTCCCCCCCACTTCAGATCGAGACTTTGCCCCCAGAGCTGTTCAAGTGCAAGAAGCTGCGCACTCTGAATCTGGGAAACAACTGCCTGCAGACGCTGCCGTCACGCTTTGGAGAGCTCACCGGGTTGACCCAGCTGGAGCTGAGAGGAAACCGTCTGGAGTGTCTCCCGGTGGAGCTTGGTGAGTGTCGGCTGTTGAAGAGGAGCGGCCTGGTGGTGGAGGAGGACCTGTTCAACACGCTGCCAACGGAAGTCAAAGAGCAGCTTTGGAGGGCTGACAAGGAGCAAGCTTGAGCCAGACCTCCTGCTGCAGAGCAGAGAAGTTTGATTGGAGGACAAAAATAAATGAGCAGTGATTTTGTTTATAAAGCCAGGAAAACCCTGAGAGTTGGCAGCAGTGTTGGCCATGCGGGCTCAGTGATGGCTTGTTGTTCAGTTGGTGCTCGGGGCTTCCCCGGCAGGACCTGTAAAAGCAAGGATGTCAAATTTCAACACCTCCAAAGATATCTTTTTCGGAAATTGCTAGTTTCCCGGTCGCCAAGGAAACATCTCCTAGCTCTGTGACGAAAAGTGGTTCAGTAATGTGGCTTTTCTTTAATATCCATCCTGAAATATAAAGCTGCAAGGATGCTAGCAGGTGATGTCGAATATGCATGCCACAGCAAACCTGTTCATTAGAGAGAGCCAAAAAAACAAAACAAATAGGAAGAACTTTGCACGATTCAGCCTTCCCAGTGAGCTAAACGTGCTCACCATCCCTTCTTTGCTGATCATGGGATACATGCACAAATTGAACATGCTCAAAGCAGCATGTTCAAAGAGACTCAAAAGTTACATTTTGAGTCTCAAGACCTTCCTCTGGCCTTGAGACTCAAAATTTAACTTTTGAAATTTTGGTAGATGATACCAAGTAAATTGTAGCGCAACTTGACAGCCAGTTTGTTGTGGCACGAAGGTTCCCCGTACATTCAACGCACTTTGAGGCATCTTTTTATGTGAACGAAATGACTGTGTGATGAAGATCAACAGATCATCCCACAGCTGATCTCACAGCTTTGGCCTTAACTCAGAGGACTGATGAAACGACACAGAAGAAAAGCTGTCAAATATTCAGCGCTGGAAACAAATGGGGACAAACTCTACAGTACAATGTCTCAATACCCTGCAGTTAATTTATAACGTCAGCCTGTGTGGGAGCCGCGGCGGAGAAACGCATCCATTCTTCTTGGACTCTTTATTTTGCTTTACAAACGTCATGACTAATTTAGAAATGTGAAACAGGCTTTACCTTATTTTGCATGATCACACATATTACTGGTGTGTCTTATTAAGGTATGTGAGATTGATTTGTGATTGGCCTGTTGAAACAAGGTGGAGAATTTACTTTGACTTCAGGATACATAATTTGGCAGCACATGTTTGATATCATGTTTGGGCCTGTTAACCAGGCTGCGTTGCGAGTTGAGTAATAGCTGGATCAAAAATACAGCGAGTCCCTGAACGCCACACATTCTACACAGCCATTGATTTGTTGCGTTTTAAGATTTAATTTTAAGCTTCTTGTTGAACATATAAATGTAGTCAAAGATCTCAAGTGACCAGTGTTCAATTGAAAGCTGGTGTTGCTTCACTGAGTAGATTGTACTGACACAAGGTGTTCCACCTGCTGACATGAAGTTAGCTGTCCCTGTATTAAAGGTACAAGGTCACAAACATTCAGAAGTTGATTTCTTATTAAATTAAAACATACGTAGGCTCGCACAATGCTAATCACACATCCAGTAGTTAATGTAGACCAATACTACAAGCAAGCATACTGTGCGCAGTATGACTTGAATTAGGAGACCGTAGCTGATTATTACATATATGGCATCTCCAAGTGGATGAACTCATTTGGGACAGGAGAGTCTTAACCAGCTGCCAGGTGTACTGCCAGTCTTCAAAAGGAAAAGTGTTGGTGTTGGTGAGTCAAGTGCCCGGCTGTTTGCATGCTAGCTCTTCTATTTGTCAGTCGCAGTGCAGTCCTGGGAAAACTGGACATTTGTCAGTGCTTTGTTTATCCATTCAAGAGCGAAATGAGGACAAACAGGAAATTACAGAGTGAAGGAAACTGGTTCTGACCGACCTACACAAGGGAAACATTTATTCGCTGAGAGAGTACGCACAAGATGTGATTTCTACATCCATGGTCCAAATTAGTGCAGCATGCTTTGTCTGCTTGAAACACTTTTCTAGTTAAGAGCTTGGATTTAATAGCATCATTTGGAGTAACCCTGCTGTTTACACTAGCCAGGCATCTCGTTGCTAATATGGCCTTATCTTTTACAAGCTGTATGCCCTGTTAATGATCACAAACATCACATTCATGACTTGTTTTTTTCGTGTGTTGTAAAATGTATAGCCGAAATGTTTAACGTCTTTTTTTTTCATACATATCAGTCATATGGTGTGTGCTCTTATTGTTACCAGCTGTTTCTTTTTAGCTTTTTAAGAGAGTCAAGGGACGTTTCTCAGTAATAATACAATTGCACCTTTGTTCACAGTGAATTTTGTTTCACTGAGGCCATGGCTAAATCCAAATGCCCTTCTAGGGGTCATTACTAAAGTGCTCCTACGTAGTGCTGTTATGAAAGAAGAGCCTCAGTCTTGAATGTGTTGACTAGCAACCAGTTTTAAAACTGGAAGCAAAGGTCATAAAGATGAGAGTAATAAAAAAAAAAGGACAGAAGACACCAGAGAAAGGCAGTAAGTTAAAGGGAATCTCAGCTTTTGCAGCATGTATTACGTATTTAAACACAACGTGTGTTATGTGGCTTGGCCACCTTGATATGTGTGCTCTGGTTTCATTTTTGTGGTGCCAAGTTAGTACATTTTGCAGATAGTGACCGTTGACCTGTTGGATACCAAAACAAATGAATAGAAATAGGGAATTAAATTAGGTACTAGCACATTAAACTGCAAAGAATATATTTTAGTGCAGTAGCTGGCCATAGATATAGGAAATGTTGTTGCAACTTTTTCGTCACTCCAAAGTAAATTTGATATCGTAACATGACTCATTGTAGTGGTGCAGTGCAGTTGCCAGTGCTGCTGACACCAAAAATCTGCCGTCTGCAGTGCAGCACCGAGTGTCAAATTAGGACGTTCAGACAATGCCTGTCAGTTATTGTATCAAGTGTGTTCTGGCCTTAACTTGGTGGTCATGTCATTAAAGGTCGGATAGTCACGGCTAAATATACTTTTTTCATCCTTAGACAAAAATGTCTGACCTTGAATATAACCGTAAATTCATTCTTGATACAGTTATAGTGTATCTTTCTCAGGGCATCACTGGGAAGTCTTTAGATTTGCCTACATTTCTTATACACACTTTGATATATCGGTATATCTGGCCTTTCTCCATTTCAGCTTTGTCGCGGTCAGTCTGTGTCAGCATCAGCCAAATGTTTCACTATTTCCTGCTAACATTTAGATTTACACTAATATTTTGGGTCGGGAGTCGCCTCAAGTCATTTGTCCAGAGCTGTGACTGTCACTTCCCTCTGAGTCACGAGATGAGTACATTTAACCTGCAGCCCCACTCCCTTTCCTGCACGTCAGCATCGGTGAAGGTCTGAGATGAGGTCAGTCAGCCATTTGCGCAGCACCAAAAGGAGGAAGTTTTCGTGACTAATAAAATCTCCCTTGGTAACGTGAAAACTCTCATGCTAGCACTTTAATTAGTATCGTGTCAGAAGCAGCAAACTCACCTAAACACACTGAGTAACCCCAGTCAATACATTTTTACACTTTTTTTGCTTTAATCTTTTGCATTGTTTTTCCTGAATTTATGTTAAAGTACAAAATATTAAAAAAATGTACATCTTTTTGTATGTTACGTATGCCTTAAGTTGTTTGTACGCCGTTTATTCTTACATGACAGTGAGCTGCTGGTTTCTTTGGACGCAGCTTCCCGCCCCCAAATAAAAAAGAAAAAACAACCTGATTTCACAACTGAACAGAAAGAAATCTGACAATCTAAAAATACTGTAAATGGAGGTGAGCTCACCCTCCAGCGTGGGCATTGTGTGTAACAGTACACATCATCTGTTAATATCTGCAATATTTCTCAAGTGTGTACATTTTTTCACCATCACTTGAACTCAAAACTTGCATTATTTCAAAAAACTGCCATGATTGCATTGTATTGACATCTAATCTCAACCTATGTATAAAACCTTTTTTTAAATACATGATTGTATTTACTATGTACGCTTAAATCATCTCTGTATTCTGATGCCTGTAGATCGGGGATATATGAAAACAGTTTGTTGGTTTCCTTTTTTTTCAGGGTTCACATCCATTACATCCAGCTGCATGAGTTTGTTGACGCTGAACTTGTGTGCATTATAGCCATACGGAAAGACGCCCAGTTAACCCCCGAGCAACAATCATTGTTGAATATAAACTGTAAACCGGATGGACAGACTTGTTTTAATCAGCGCTGTCTGCATTAAATGTGACACGGCCTTCATTAATGAATTGTTGCCACGTGGACTGAACACTGGCGTTTTAAGCGGGACGTCTGTAACAATGGACAACTGAACTTTGATTTCCTAATGTTCAGACCCTACTTTTGTACCAGTCTAACACATGATAATAAAAGAAACACTTAACACTAAATCATGTTGCGAAAATTGTTGCTTCCTCATCTGGTGGATGGTTCTTCTTTCAGTAGAAAATCCTGAGCATGTTGCTGAGAAACATATTTTAAATACTTCAGGAGAAATAGGCTAATAAAACACGGGTTTATTACGTCTTCCAGTAAGTCCAGCATGCACAATACCAGGATATTGGAGCTGGCACACCTAAATCAAAATATCGTCAAAATATCCGCTGTAAAATATATCGCTAGCATTATATCTTTCTCACAGGAGATACTAATTACGCTCTTCCTCTTCAGGAACAGTGAGGGGATCCAAATGATGGCAAATTGTTCTTCTCTTTGTCACCAGAACAGCGTGTACCCTCATTAACTGAGAGGATGACAACTTATTATGAAGGCACACAAGGCTGTAGGATGACATTCTAGGCCCTCCGCCTTGTACTGTACCCTAGTTTAAATATATTATATAATAATATATATAATATAATATAATATTAGAGCAACGTCTTAAGAAATAAACACAATATTGTATTGAAATGTTCTTTCCTGTCCTGTCTTGTGACGCCTTAGAGTTATCCTGATTACCTGGTTGGGAACCACTGATCTCAATTTAGGATTACACTTCTTCTATTTAATAAGAAATCAAGGGATGATAATAGCTCTTACTAAATATCTCTAACAAGGCTGTCTCTGGACTGTAAACTGGTGGCGCATGGTGGTCAGATACTTTTCTAACTCTAGTAACAAATGAGCATGTGATTAACCCTCCCACCCACCCACCACCACCTGTTCTTTATTATACATCCAGGCAGTGGTATCCAGATCCTTTATTTAATTTAAAGTAGCAATGCTGCTTAAAGGTATGCGAGTATTATGAGCAAAAGTATCAAAAATAAATGTACTTATGATGCAGAAAAATGGCCCCTGTGAGTGGTATATTATTATATATTAGATTATGGCATTATTATTAGTGATGCATTAATGTGTAAGTAGTATTTTACTGTTGTAGTTGGCCATGGTAGAAGTTATTTTAGTTATTTTAATCTATAACAGTGCATCATATTTATATAAACTCATCACGTTTTGTTTTTTAAGGAAACTAAAGCTGTCAAATACATGAAGTTGAGCAAGAAATACAGTATTTACCTCTGAACTGTAGCGGAGTATAAGTAAGAGTATCAGTCAGTAGAAATAGTAAAGCAAAAGTGCCTCACATTTGTACTTAAGCACAGTACTTGAGTCCATGTACCACCAATGGCCACAAGATGGTGCTGCAGTTCATTTGTGTTCATTTCCATGCGACATGAGCGCATGGTCTGTGGACGCGAGCGACATCTAGAGGCCGCCCCGCGCTGCTGCATCCTCGCCACGAGCAGCGCGTATCTTTGTTGCCTCTTTGCTGCAACGAAGGAGTTAAAGCCCAAAATCCTATTACGTCCTCTGTAACGTTACACTTTAATTCATTTAGACACGTCACATAGTCGGAAACCAGTGCCTGCAGACTGAAGAGTTTACCCGGATGATACACATCGTATTTGTCCCGTCAGCTTGACTTCGAGCAGACCAACATGGATTTTATGTCGGATCGTGATGTGCAAAAGGTGAGCATTACATTCAAATAATAACGAAGGTACAGAGACCTGTAGCTGGCTTAACATCCTGCACTTCATGCTTTAACTTTAATTACAAAAGCTCAAAGTGTCCGCATTGTTAATTAGACTAACACGTGCCAACAATAATAACTGTGTAGAGACATTTCTTCGTCTACAGTATTATTCCTGCTTGTATTCGTGTAGTTTAGGTGACGGTATTTGTGCTCATTACGTAACATGTTGAAGCCACAAGTTGCCTATTAAAGGCAGTCCAGACGACGAAACGCCCATTTATTCTTGGTGTGTTAAGCACTACTGCTTTTCAGAATTAATTTGACTATTTCTGTTTTTTGATAGATCATTTGGTAATTCTTATAGCCCAATTTCTCTTCTTATTGTAAATATAAGCAGAGACACAACCAGAGATCAAGAAACTCTTTCCTTTTGCAAGTTAGTAAGTTTCTAAAGCACCTTTCAAGAGCAGATGTCACAAAGTGCTTCATAATAAGAATGAGAATAAAGAAACAGACATAAAATACAATGGAAGTAAATAGTAAGTAATTGAATTGAGAATGCATATAGTGTGTACATTTAACCCCAGATAAGACTTAAAGATCCTTCAACTACACGAATAGCATCTTTGTGGGTAAAGTTGGTGAAACAATTACTCTAATTACTAATTAAGTGCTGACCATTTTGATAATTAAAAGTATTTATACCATTTATCAAGCAGAAATGCCAACTTACCCCCTTCCTGCTTTTCACTTCTGAGGATTTGGTGCATTTCTTAGTTTTATGCCACAGTAAGTTTGAATACTTTTGGATTTTGGACCGTTAATTAAAGGAAAAAAACATTTAGATTACCTCATCTTGGGTCACCTTGGGAATTGTGATGGGCAATTGTCACTATTTTCTGACATTTTATAAACCACACAAAATAACTGGCGAATTAATCTATAATGAAAATAATTGTTAGTTAGACAGGACACAACCAGTACATAAAAAAAAAGTATTGTTCCCTTTTAATTATATAATTCAGTTAAGAATAATTGTAATGTGTAAATGCTGCATGTGACCCTAGATTTTACTTATATTTGAGAAAACAAAGATCCCTGTTCTACATGACTTGCGTCTGTGTAAAAAAGTGGAAATATACATGAAAGATACCTACTGTCTTGACTCCTCAGTGATAGCTTCAGCTCTGTGAAGTGTTCAAACTGACCCGGCAGCACTTCCCTCCCTCTCGACAGTACATGGAGGATGGATATGTGGTTCTGGACGGGCTGCTGACCTCCCAGGAGTGCGACGAGCTGAGGCAGAGGATGGCAGAGATAGTGGACCGGATGGACGTCCCGGAGCACTGCCGCACCACCTTCTCCACCTATCACGATGAGCAGCTCAAAACACAGGTGACCTAATGCGCAGTACACCGTGAGATGAGTCTTTAAACTGTGTCATTGACTCGCAGTTTTATCTCACATTATTTCTTTCACATGCTTTCCATCATATTGCACCTGAAGATGCAGGTAAGGTTCCCATTTAAGTGCAGAAAGTCAGTGTGTTTCCCCTTCGTGACCAGGCTCACGTAGTCTGTAGTTGCGTTACCCCTCCACTGATTCTGAGTTTACCTCGATCCTAAATGTCCTTCCTTTCAGGCTAATAGCAAACGCTTATGTCAACAGTCTAGTCAGTGTCAGTGTCCCTCCCCTCTGTGATACAGTCATCCCCTGCTGGATCGGATGACTCACGTTCACTTTTTGACCTGCAGGGAAATGCTGACTATTTCATCACCAGCGGAGATAAGATTCGCTTTTTCTTTGAAAAAGGAGTTTTTGACGACAAAGGTGAGCTCTTTTAGAAATTCTTTCTAGCCCGTCCACTATTTTCTTAAAATGTCAAATTGGATGGGTAAACCATTTCTAATCTTGCAGGGCAATTCATCGTACCAAAACAGCTGTCGCTAAATAAAGTCGGACATGGTAAGATTTCCAGGCCCATTTCATGCACAAAGGGCTTTCCACAGGTCCATGAATAATCCCAGTTTTTATCTTTTAGCACTACATGCCCATGAGCCATCGTACAAAAAGGTTACACATTCACCCAAAGTTCAGGTGAGTGATAGTCAGAGAATGTGATGTGCTGAGTCACAGAATCACCAACACTCACATTCAAATGTTGTTCTCTTAGGGCATAGCGAAGAAGATGGGTCTTGTAAGTCCTGTGATACTGCAGAGCATGTTCATTTTTAAGGTAAAGCATTCAAGTCTATCTATCTATCTATGAAATGTGTTGCAGTGTCAGATTTTGCTATATATGACAAGTTCAGGATAAGATTTCATTTTTCTTTCTCTCTCTCTTCCAGCAACCAGGGATTGGTGGGGAAGGTAATAAAACAAAATAGATTGAAAACAAAAAAATTATTCTTTCCCTGAAATATCCTCGTAGCAGGTTTTTGTCTGTTTTCTTAGTGACGCCACATCAAGACGCCACGTTTCTGTACACGGAGCCCCTGGGCAGAGTATTGGGGCTGTGGATCGCCCTGGAAGATGCCACTGTTAACAATGGCTGCCTGTGGTTTATCCCGGGGTCACACAACAGTAAGCTGACAATATATAACAAACCTTACACTGTTGCTTCACTCAGTACCAAACACTGTATATAATAATCGTCCGGCCACTGTTTTGTCTCTCCATCATACTGTATGATTTGATATGTCATATAATTATTTGTGCATACTTTTTGCACATTGTTATTTTCCAAACCTTTTTCCCAGGTGGTATTTCTCGGCGTATGGTGCGTACCCCAAAGGGCACCTTTCCCCTGACAGACTTCACCGGTCGAGAGCAGACATACAGTGACGAGAAGTTTGTTGCCGCGCCTGTTAAAAAAGGTAATTCACTTGTGTCTTTAAATTAAAGTGGGCAAATGACACAAACTAAGTCATTTTTACACTTAGTTTTTTGTATAAATTAAACAAACAAAATAAAATGTGTTAATTGGTGAGCTTTAGAGTTGCTGGTAGGTGGATGTTGTTACTTTTGCACAGAGCCAGACTAGCTGTTTCCAGTCTTTATGCTAATCTAAGCTAACCGACTTGCTATCTATCTTCTCATCTCGCTCTCAGCTAGAAACAGAAACAAAATATAAAACGATTCCTTTTATCAATGAACAGGAAATAAATCTACAACTATTTAGATAAGGGATCAAATATTATTTGGTCAATCGCTCTGTGTCCAGGTGGCGTAGTCCTGATCCACGGGGAGGTGGTGCATCGCAGCGCTGAAAACACCTCCGAAGACTCTCGCCATGTCTACACCTTCCACATCATGGAGTCCCAGGACACCCGCTGGAGCCCGGACAACTGGTGAGAGTTTATTAGAGTTGGGTGGCCTTGTGTATTTCATTTCAAATTTTTGAAGATTTGAAGACTTTACTTCTACTTCTCCAGTTTTTACCAATCTGTCATGTTTCCATCTCTTTGATCCTTAAAGGTTGCAACCCACTGAAGAGCTCCCTTTCCCTCCTCTCTACACTAAATGAAAGATGTTTTTGGCATTTGGTGCTGCGGTTCACGGGAAGACACGCGGTCATCACTTTCCTGATGAAGGACAAACATGTATGAACTGTTGATCCAGAATTACTTCAACACAGGATTAACGGTTACTAACTCACATTTTTTATGAATGTATCAATATTTTTAAATGGGAATTTTAATGGACTGGAAAATTAACATTTTTAAACTTGTTAATCAACTTCCCACAATATAACTGATATTCAGATATACTTTTATTCAGCAACGCCTCATCACCAACCAGTATTATTCTTGTTCAAGGTTATTTTTTTCACATTTGAGATGGCAGACTCCTATTTCTTTTTTTACAGACAACAGTAAGCATTTCTATTTTCAAGTATGTTCATTTTAAGACGTAACTTAAATGAATAACAACTAAAATGTATGTGTGAATGATTGATTAACCACAACATCCAAACCTCTTTTTGTTCATTTTAAAAATCAAAACTGTGAAAGCAAAGAGTTTGTCTTGTCAGAGTGCAGCCACTGAGTGAGTCACACAGGTCCTGCTTCTCAGTCGTCAGACGAGTATTAAATAAATGGACCAAAGTATCATATATCGCATATACATTTTTTTCTTTCTCTGATGCACTCAACATGCAATATTACTTTTTTTTCAATTTAAGGATGATGGGAAAAAACAACATACTAGTAGGATCATGCTATTAACTTGTTACAACATAAAAAAAAAATTAAAAAAACTTTTACAGATGATCATAAACCAAAGATTGTTAATTAATTAATTCATGCTGAAAACAAGGTTCAGGTTATATCATCTAAGAATGATGAGATGAAACCTGATGATTTTTGAGGATGTTTCTACAAAGCAAATACTCAATAATACAGATAAATTGCAAAAAAGGAAAAGATTTATAAAAAAAAAAAAAAAAAGCATATCTACAGGCTCCAAAACCTTGAAAGGTTTGAAGGCTCAGTATCACAGGGAAATGTATGTATCAGGTTTACCTTTAACGGGTCCCATCAAACCTCAGAAATACTAAGCAAAGTCAAGTCCAACTAAAATATACTGTAGGATACCTGTGTACGTGTTACAGTACTGAATTTCACATTAGTGTCATGCAGGAGCATAGTGACTTTCTGCCATATTGAAGTATAAATCAGCCCTTTTATAAAGAAGAGTTGAGAGGGGCTGTCATGCTTTCATCTACAATAGTAGGTAATATGTGATAGAAAATATACTTCTAAAAAGGCAAATATTTCCAGCTGCAAGTACTTCATATTGCCATCAGGGAGGCAAAATAATCGTAATAACAAAACTGTTGATCAAGAAAAAGACATATCAATAAGCTAATCTTAAATAATGTTCTTCAAAAGGCAAAACAAAGGCATGTATCTGTTTGGGACAAGATACGTAAACCTTCTCATTGATGATCAAAATGTGCCATTTAGCAGCGTCTGTACCATCCACAATTCTGTCAGTGTTTAAAGGACATGTTTCCACTTTGTCAAACTATCTCCTGTTTGCATAATTCAGGAGTTTTCGGGTGTCGGGGTGCGAGTACCTCCGTGGTCAGGACAGTAAGAGAGCACACATTTCTTTGTTACTTATTCTGAAATGTTCAAAGCAACCGATACTGAAATGACTTGTGATCTGAAGGCAGCAGACTTTAATGTCATGCTGACGTCAGGTCTGCTGACACATAAAGAAAGGAGCAGATTTTATTAGTGCCACGTTGGTTTGTTGACATAATAATTATCTGGCTTGATTAATTATTCCTTTCCTGTGGTAGTAAAAATGACTCCCCTTTTTTTCTTAAAGGGACTTATATTTTTTTAATACTTATTTCCCCCCCAAATTCACCAGTCCATCTCCCCCCCAGAGAGAGCTGAAGACAGCAGGAGGGATCTGTTTTTTTCTTTGTGCCATTTGTCCAGTCAAAGTAACAGCAGGATGAAGAGGTAGAGTGGGAGTAGGAGGTTGTCTATTTGGGAGGTGTAGGCTTCCAGCATGGCCACCAGAGTGATAGAGCCAACGATCCACGAGTAGGTGGAGTTCAGGTTGATGCTCCCGTCAAAGATGAGAAACATGGCCACGGCGATGATCTGAGCGAACACAGATGTTGCAGTCCCTTCCATGGTTTTCTTAGTGCCGGGCCAGCGGATCTCCCCCATGGTGCTGCCGAACACAGACGCCACAGTGTCTCCGACCCCCACGGCCAGCACACCGGCATAAGGCACCAGGCCGCCTGCACCAGGAAGCATCCCCTTTGGGGCGCAGGGCCCGGGGAACAGCCATATGGGCAGAGACATGCCCAGCAGCAGGTAGACGTGGGTCAGGATAAGAGGCCCGGAGTCCCGCTCATCCAGGAATAACGTGAGCACCTGCCTGAGCAGCTGACCCAGCGGCCTGATCCGAAAGTAACGCACGTACTCCAGGAACAAGAAAACCGCCAGGCAACCCACGGACGCCACGTGGAGCAGCTGTCGGTCGTATATCAGCCCCGGAACGTACGTGGCCACTACAATCAGATGGAAGTACTTCCTGACAATAGTGGAGGCCTGGTGCTTCTTGGACCCCGACTGGCGTTGGTAGTTCTGGTGTAACACAACACAAGTGGCCACAACAGCCAGAAACACCCAGTACGCCAGCAGACAGAGTCTTCGGTCATTTAACGTGAGAAAGTCCAACAGCCACATGATGGGGTGCCGGCCAATGAACAGGGACAGCCACGGCATGAGGATTCCCAGACCCAGAACGGCTGTCATCATGTGAAAGAAAAGCGACGATACCCAGGTCTCGGACTCCATGAAGCAGAAGAGCAGGGCAAAGAAAACCCCCAGCAGCAGCGAGCCCACCACTACGACCGGCAGGAAATAGTTCACCGGATCACCTTTGACCTCGGCCAGGTTCAGGGAGCGCTTGATGAGCTGGTTGACGATGAAACTGATTCCACCGACAATGAGGAGCGCCTCTCCAGGTGTGAAGCAGCGTGGCAGCAGGTAAAGCACGATCAGGCTGAGATAAACGAAGATCAACAGCACCTCCAGGACCTCGATGACCTCGGACACGGTCAGCGTCTGTTTGGTCGTGTAGAGAATCGCACTGCCAGCCATGCCCGCAATCACGCACGTGTTGGTGGGTACGGGTCTCGTGATGCCCAGTGCAATCAGGGAGAGAAACAGAGCCAGCATCATGCCTGTGATGGTGATCACCATGGAGAAGCGCTCGAAGAAGACGTTCCCTGAGGCAGAGCACTTTTCTTTAAGCACAAGGCCCAGTAAAGGCATCACCATGGAGGCCGGGACGATGCCGCTGTTTGATGCAGGACGGAACTGGAAAACGGCGCCCCCCGACCTGAGCAGACGGTCCCATTTGTGCTGTACGTAGAAAGCCTGGATGAAGAGGGCTATGCAGCACCAGGAGTGCTGGTTCCAGACAGCCATGTGCACACACAGCACCACAGCAAAAACGACAGTGGACTCCACGAGCACCGGGTTGATCAGCATGGCTGCTGGGTGGAGGCTCGCAGGGAGGGCGGAGGTTTGATCTGAACAGATGGTCTGCAACAATGAAGGCCTTCTTCTGTCAGTTCCTCTCTCTGGCACACTTCATCATTTGGCAGGCATTTTTCACTCGTTAAGGATGTCTAGAAAAAAAAAGGAAAAAATAATTCAATCAGTAAGGTTACAATTCAAGAGTAAAAATACAAATCCCCACCAAATAGATAAATGAAGAGAAAATTGCAGGCATTACTGAATCTAGTAGTTGTGAAAGTCCATGAGTCATTAGCTTATCCTAACAGTGAACCTTGGTCATGCTTTATCTGCCTCCTGCCATGAACTATGACCACACTTAACATTCACCCAGCTCTGCGAGCACATGAATGAGACACCAGGAGAAATTCGGGAGAAATGCATTATGTTTCTACATCAGCTGCAACCTTTTGTTCCTCTGAGGGCTGGAGGTTGGACTGACTTTCCACTGGGCTGAATCAGCTGTCGAGGTTGTGTAAACACACGACAGTCACGTCTGACGGACACGGTGAAAAGAAAAACAACCCCGTCTTTTGTTACATACATGCTAATGCGGTCCATCGGGGCCAGCTAACCCTCACTAAGGTGAGAAACGCGTCCCTCTGCAAGCCAAGGAATACTGCATGCTCGGACAGCATCGAGCTAACGGCAAAATACAGCTGACTGTACGGAGTTAGCACAACGCCACAGAGCACAAAACTGCTGGCGCGAGGGAAATAAAAGCCAGGTTGACAAAGACCAGCGTACGTACCACATTAGTGCAGTGTTGTCCGGACGAAGGTGCGCTGTGATATGAATCTGTGCCGTCCTTTTTGACAGATTTCTTTTCTTTGTCAGCTGTCGCTTCTCTCACGCCCAGTAGGAGAGGGCCATATTTGACAGCCGGGTCACGTGGTAAAACCGTAAAAAAAAAAAGTATTAAAGGCGTGGTTTTCAATGTGTTATTTTTTTAAACAAAAATAAATAAATTGTTATGGTATTGTAACAACAACTAAGAAAACGCATACCTAGTATTTAACGTTTTAATGGTACACACTTATTTTTCATTGGAGCTATCTAGTTTAGTATAAAACATGAACACAGCATACACGAAAAGATGATTATACTGGATTAGAGGTGTAAAGGAAATGTCAGGAGTTGATGCTTTATTTTTTGCTCAGAATATCTTTATCGTTATGGAAGAATTTAGTGAAGCATTTGGAGATGCGTGTTTCTCTCCAGAAGATGGCAGTTGCCTGGTGAAAAAAATGACGACGTCGACGACGAACAAGAACGTGTCTACGACAGTAATGACGACTCAGCACAACAACCAATCACATGGCAGGAACGAACATGGCGGAATCGGAGATGAGCGTCAGGTAGGCAGATAGCAACAAACTTTAGCTAAAGTCTACATTGTTTAAATAGTTTTTCAAGTATTTACCAGTGTTTACCACACATTCCCACGCAACGTGTCAGTTTTTTAAGAACCATTAGCATTAACGTTTATATTTATCAGTCACTTTTGAGCTGCTAGCACCACGCTATGTTAGCTTAGCCAGTGCTAGCAGTTAACATTTGAATGGCTTTTCAGCAGCGCGGTGTGTCAGCCGCTTGTCAACAACAGCATGTTGACCTGTAAGCTATAATAGGTCGACATAAATAACTGGTTATTTAACTAGACTAGGAGACGGCGTTCATGCTTTTAGTTCAAATTCCTCAGTAGTAGCCCCAGTAACCGATAATGGTTAGTTATGACGAAGGAGAAAAGGCTAACGCTTGTGTCGTTGTGCACGGAGGGGACAATGACTAAGTTAAACTAGCTAACGTTACATTTAGATTATTTGAATGGAAAATATTTCCTTTCCTATTGCCCACTTTACAAAATGACCCATTAACCTACCTCGGCCTTCGATCTATTAATAAATAACGTAAACTAGATATTACAATAAGTTAATATGAGCCGACAATTTTCATATGAAAGAAAAATGAATGAAAAATGAACATTAAAGCTTCGTAATGTATGAGTTATGAAGTGTACAGCAATACAAAAGACGCAGGCAGTCTTACAAAGGACTTCACCGCATGTATCTGGATGTATAATCAAACCTACACTCCACCAACTCTCTGCACCAGCCTACACAGAAACAGTTTCACAGCTGGCACATTGAACCGCCTTCAGGGTGGGGGAGATTGAAAAAATATATCATCGTATATCTAATTTTATGTCACGATATATATTCTGTATATTCTGATGATTGAAGTTGAAAACTGTTATAGACTGTTTCTTCCTAGCTTATCATATCAGACAGATCAAAATACTTTACCAGAGATATTAAAATACATTTACATTGTCTCACAGTGTATATCATTATATTGCCCACCACTAATCTGCCTATTAGCTCAAATTGTACTTTCACATGCAGACAAACTGATAGCTACTGTCCTGTGTTGACTACATTAATGTCAATTATTGCTTTGCTGAAATCTTTCCATTATTCTCTCAGGAGCTGTCGAGAACTATGGACCATACTGCTGGGAAGATCTGCATTGCGAGAGCCGGTATGTCTTCCTGCTACATGTCTTGAGGCAGTCAAATGTTCCTATTAGTATTTTTTTTTATATGTACCAAAATCACAGAAATAGTCAGTCAATTACTTTATACTACTTATGACGGAAATATATTTCTTGTCCACTCATAGCTATTGTTATTTGGAAAGCACAGAAAATGACACTAGCCCTCTTCTTTGTATGAAATGTTTGATGGGCACAGGCTCAGATAGAGGCAGAGCTGGAAAGACACTGGGACAGACTGCATCAAGGACTCACATACTACAAGCCACCCAGGTATGTTAGTTATTTTGATCCTACCATCATATACAGTATTATTCACTAGATGCAAAAGGGTAATCGCCAGTATCCTCACTCGTTCTAGCTCATCCTCTGCTGGGAAAGTGAAGGAGAACAAAGACGTTGCACAACCGTTGAAGGATTTCGGTCTGAGGATCAGTAAACTATTGGTAAAAGCTAAAACTTTGTGTTTTACGTCAAAGATGTCATTTACTGTCCTCATTTGGTGGTGCGTTTTCTTATGATTGGCGATAATGATTTAATGCTTTAATAATGTTAAAGGGTCTTGATGAGCAGCAGAGTGTGCAGCTTTTGCAGTGCTACCTACAGGAGGACTACAGAGGAACCCGTAATTCGTTAAAGGTGTCTGTTCTCACTTAGATCTTCTTTTTGTTGTTGTTGTGTTTGAATTAGTTTTTCATGAGCAACAGAAGATAAAACTAAAGATATTCAGAAGGTGGCTAACGGAGTCTTCCATACAGGTTGTTCTCAAGGATGAGCGACAAAGCCAGGCACTGCTGCTGAAGGTCAGTCCAGAGATCTGCAGCCATTTACACCTGCTGTATAGTTACACTTGATTCAGCATGACCAATATTAAATCCAATAAGTATTTCTGCCTGTGTGTGTATGTGTGTTCACAGATAGCTGACTATTACTACGAGGAACGCATGTGTCTGCTCAGATGTGTCCTGCTCTTACTGACGTACTTTCAGGATGAGCGACACCCCTACAGGGTGAGAAGCAGCTGGTTTTGGGTCACATCAGATAATTGAAGAACACCGCTTTATTTGCGCATTTCTCACTGGATTAGAAATAAGTTTAAGTAACATAACAATGGGTGTGTTTTTTTTGGGGGGGCCAGGCTGAGTACAGTAGCTGTGTCAATAAACTGGAAAAGGACCTGGTGAGCAACTACCAGTCGCAGTTTGAGAAGCTCTTTAAAGCGGAAGCGCCAACATGGGAAACCCACGGAAACCTCATGGTGATTATTTGGCTCATATTTGGTTAATGCTGTATATTGTAACCTAGATCTAATGTAAATATCACATATTACTCACTTTTTTTATGTGTGTGTGTTTTGTTTTGAAGGCTGAGAGGCAGGTGTCGCTGTGGTTCCTGCAGTGTCTGAGAGAACAGTCTCTGCTGCTGGAGATCATCTTCCTGTATTATGCCTACTTTGAGATGAGCCCGTCCGACCTGCTGAGCTTCACCAAAATGTTCAAAGGTGAAGGCTTTGGTTTGAGGCAGACCAACAGACACTTGGTAGACAAGAGCATGGATGCGCTGGTCGACCGCATTGGGTAAGAGCACCTCATGCTGTTTGTGTTCATTCATACGTTTTAAAGCGAGATGTCTAGGAATAGGATGTCTGTTTTAGTTGCTGGTTCTATCTAGTATGTTGCTTACGTTGCCTACATTCCCTGTGTAGTTTTTAATGTCTTGTGTGCTTCTCCGGCCTGCAGATATTTGAGCGCTCTCATCCTGGTCGAGGGAATGGACATAGACTTCCTGCACAAGTGTGCCCTGGAAGAATGTACAGAGCAGCATCAGTTCTCCAGCTCTCCCGACGTCATCAAGGTTTGACCGGAGTCTAAATGCACCAGACAAAAATGAGCTTCATTTGTAAAACGTAGAGCGAAAATACTCAACCAAACAGTGTATGTGCAGGCGGAATCAACGAAACAAGGAGCTAAATTAAGCTCAGAGCTGTACAGTTGGGTAAAACAATGATACCAGTTTTTCAAGAGAACGGGTGGATCCACAGGATGACTTAATGTTTTTAAATGACCTCAACGAACCCCTAGTTTAGCGTTCCTTCATTCAAGCTGCACAAAACAGACCTCCATAATAAAAAATAACCTCCATATCTCCTCTGTTTCCTCCAGGAGATGGATCAGCTGCTGCTGACATTTGGTGACATCCCTCATCACGGGCCGGTGCTGCTGGCCTGGGTCCTGTTGAGACACACTCTGCGACCGGACGAGTCCAGCCCCGTGATCAGGAGGATAGGCAACACCGCCCTGCAGCTGGGGGTGTTCAAGTACATTTCAACCATGCTGAAAGGCCTTGGAGTCTCAGGGAATAATGTAAGAGAACACACTTGGGTCAAACTTAAAGCTCTCTCTGCTGGTCCCAATACTTAAAAGTGCTTAAAATATACAGTGTTCCAGTTCTCTTTTGAATATAAATACATGAAGTTAAGGAGGTAACATGTTCTTTCACAAGGTATCCCACACTCTAATCAAAGGGGCCATAGAGCCATGGATCTCACATCCTATCCTTGGGGGTTCAGGGTGCTTCTGGTTTTCTGTACCGGGTAGTTACATTTAATCACATAGGGCCTCAGACCTAAATCAGTCTGTAATGAGATGGCTACAATGAAAACCACCTGGCAACAGGAAAGCATGCTGTACTCTGGATTAGTTTTATAGTCCAAATCAGAGCTAAATCAGACTTGGGGTTTCATAATCATGCCCCTCAAGCTGCGGTTTATATCTGCAGTGCAGCCAGACATTGAAATGAGGACAATGTACTGTGAAAGCATACTTGCATTTTAAAAGTCAACAGTTTTGGTAAACCTTGTTTGTGGGAACACTGAAAATGCCAAAAGTGACCACTGAAAATAAAGACGTTTCACTAACAAACAAACGCTCACATTTTAAAACGCATGACACAGCAACACAAACACACCAGTAGGTCCCAACATCTATTCTCTGATATGCATTTGTATTGTTATACTACATTAACATTTTGTTTTTCTCTGCAGTGCACAGCAAGCACAGCAAAAATGTGCATCTACGGTCTCCTCTCATTTGTGATCACTTCTTTTGAATAAGAAAGCCTACAGGTATACACACCAGTGTGTGTGTGTGTGTGTGTGTGTGTGTGTGTGTGTGTGTGTGTGTGTGTGTGTGTGTGTGT